>CAHIKZ030000174.1:1587500-1832500 GCA_903632075.3 Acanthosepion pharaonis
TGTTTTTTTTAAAGCCACATTATAAAAAAAAAAGAAGAAATCCCGTTAAAGTGATTGCGAGCACAAGGAAGAAATGGAATTGAACGATAAATAAAATATAGGCATTTTTTTAAAAAAAATTTAACCAACTAACTAAAAATAATAAAATTAAAACGGAAATGGAAATACCCAATTATATTCAAACTTTCCGTTCAAAGAGAAAAGTCCTGCGCAACAGCTGATCAAACCAAAACACGCTGAATATTTTCACTAACAGTTATCAACCACGTGCTTATTAACAACATAACTTTACTTCCTCCCTTTAAATAAGAGTTCTGTTTGGCGCCACCTGACGTAACCGGAACGGCTTCCGTTTTTTTTTTTCGTCTTTTTTTTTTTTTTCAAAAAAGAAGGTGGAACGTTTTCATTGGTTGATAGTGACGTCAAACTTCAAACTTTGGCAAATGACCTCATCGATATTTCTGTTAAGAAGACTATCAGCTTCGCAAAGTAAATTTAGCGATTAAATATATTTTCCTTTTTACAAATAATGGTTAATAAATTAGTCTTGCCATATTTTCCAAGTCTCAAACAGTGGGAGTATATTCAATTTTTATTATATTTTTTGTTTGTGTATAAAAAGTGCTTTTTAACCCAATATCTAGCTAGTCGGGGCACAGACACATACAAAACACTTGTTAAATATTTATTAATATTATTATTACAGGACAGTCCTGGTTAAACCAGAACGGTTTTTTGTAAGACTAGTTTTTGAATTTGTGGTTGGCCGATTATTTTTTTGATTTTTTTTTTGTCAATAAATATTATGAACTAAGAGAATAAACATTTTTATTGGCGCAAAACAATAAATGAAATAATAATTTCTGTGAAAATGCTTGAAAATTCAAATCCATTGCTATAAAAAATAAAAAAAATAAACGTAATTTATGTAAATGAGGGACAATTTTGAAAATAAAAAATAGAAAATTATCCTTTTGCGGTTCGGTTGTTGCTAAAAAGAAGTGAAAACGGATTTTTAAAAAATTCTTAGGTTGTAAATAAAGAAATCAAGCGAAACCACCGTTGAAATGAATTTAACCTTTTTCCAGCGAGGTTTGTATTCTCTTGAAAAACTTTTTTTTTTAGTTTAAAAACCAAGTTTATTTTTTTTAAATTAAAAAAAGAAAAGAATGAAACAGCTTTGCTTATGGTTGCGCGTAGAAATCAATCTCAGTGATAAAAAAAAAGAATGCAAATCTAATTTAAAAATTAAAATACTACTAAAACTTAGCAATTTTAAAGAAATCAATATGATTTTTGCTTTTTATGCATATACCCTTTTCTTCAGCCATCTTCTATTTGACGTCGGAAGATTTTACTTTTTAAAAGATAAAATTAGAAAAGAAGAAACCCAATCAAAGTTAAAAAAAATAACAATGTAAATCTCGAGATAAAAGGAAACTGATAACAATGACAGTGATTATTAAAGAAAGAATAATAAATAATAGGTCAAATTGAGTATGAAAGAGCAATTCAACGATATGAATTAAAATTACACACTTTTTTTAATGCCCTTTTTGAAGGGAAAACTCAGGTGCAGCTGGAAGTATCGCTCGGCTGACAGCTACCTGATGATGCAGCAGGGAAGTGAAAACACATACCCATACATACAAAAATAACTAAGTACTTCTACTAAGTAATAGTGGTTCTGCTGCTACTACTGCTGATAGATGACTATGAAGTGACTACCTGATGTATTATGAGTAGCAGTTTTTTTTTTTTTTTTTTAAACACACAGACAGAAAGAGATAGCCGCTCGAGGCAGGCAGGATTTTTACTACATCTCCTCTCTTTTTTTTTTTAACACTACTAGTTTTTATTCTTGCTTCATTCCTCTTTGACATAAGGACGGACTAAAACTGGACATTTGGACCCTAGTGGCAGGTAAGTCAGTCAGATCAAAGTAGAGATTTTATTGTTTTCTATTTCACACTTAAAGACCAGCATAAGGCTTCGTTTGATCTTTTTGGAGAAGTTCATGATGACCAATTTCTTTTCTTTTTCAGTTTTATAATTAAATATTACCATCATTAATACGATAAATTTAAAATGTATATATCATAGAGATAATTCAAATTGTCATTATTGTTAAATACGAGATGACAATTCAATAGGGTCATTTTATAATGCGAAAGTTGGAATCATGCATGTTATTTAAAAACTTTTGACACCATTACGAAGAAACACGAAAACTAATAGGAAGGGAAAAAAACATTTTTAAATTTTTTTTTTTTTTATTAAAATATAAAAAAATCATGAACCATCGATATCATGATTTGGAAAAAAAAAAATTCGAGTTACATTTTTTTTAAAATAAAACTTTTCAAAGTTTCTGAAGACAAGTAAAAAAAAAAAATTCAATTTTTTGAAGAAATCACATGAAAATATTAATTAATATTTTTTTCTATTTGATTAAAACGTGTTTTCACGTTGTCATTCTTTTAAGACCAGATGATCACATGCTAAAAACACGCATCTTGTCATTGTCTAAGTTTAAAAGGCCTAAAACTTTAAGCCTGACATAAAAAGAAATAGTTTTATTAAATTATTTAAAAAATTTTTTTGCCAGTAAATTCTTCTATTTATGTCCAAATTTATTTTCTATTGTACAAAAAATTGAAAATTTTAAAAATGAAATGGAAGTTAGAATTTGAAGCATGGTAAACATCACTTTGTTTCACTTTTAGGCAATGACAAGTGAATGGAACCTGTTAAAAAATTAAAAACACCTTAATAATTCTTTGTTTATAGATGTTTTAGTGTCAACTGAGTGTTTGCATTTTGTTTGCATCTATTTACACTGTTCGTTTTTAGTGCAGATATAAAATTATTGACAAGTTGTGTTAATTTGCATATTCTATGTTCAGTTAGCATGACAATGATGTAACGATAAAAAATGCAAGACATAAAGACTAAAGAGCCAAGCACTTTAAAAGCAACTGCATTTTATTTACTTTACATTGTTACAATTACAATTGATTAATGCAAATAATTTTTTACTGTTGAACACTAAACCGAAAATTTTAACAATTGCATATATAGGTTAATAATTTAACATTATCATTTTTTTATGTTGTATTTATTTTGTTAAAATATAATTATATAATTTGTAATCTTTACAGTGTTGTGAATTACAATAAAAACTTTGGAAATTTTAATTAAAGATAAAAAAAAATAACGGTTTTGTTAGTTTTATTTAAAAGAAAACGAATATAAGTTTTAATTTTTAAAGAATACAGCCGTAAATTGTTTATGATGTGTTTTTTACACAAGAATTAAGTAGCTGTAAAAAAAGGTCTAAATTAAAACAAAATGACAAGTTTATTGATGACATCTTTTCAGTTTCTCTATTTACTTAAATATGCAATATAACTGCAAGTAAAAAAATTCATTTTGAAACAATTTGGTTTTCATAAACAAATGTTGGGAGGGGGAGGCTTAAATAAATGACAATTGGTAACTTAAATGATGTATTTTTGTCTTTTTAACTAACACAACAAAATTAACATTGTTACTTTGAGTTTTACCAAAATGGGTTAAAAATTACAAAATTGTTTTGGTCATCTTTTAAAATATCAGTTGACAGACTTAAAGATTTTTTGTTTAACTTTTTTTTTTACTTTTTTATAAGTTTTTTTTTTGTGCATCTACTGCCATGACTTACTAGAGAGTAAGTTTATCAGATTTATTTCACGATTTTTTTCTTACCCAAATAGTTTGGAATTTGGGTATAAAGTATATATATGTTTCCTTTTTGATTCGAAAAATAGTTAATTGTTAATGAATGTCGTCTAATTTATTAAATACAAACTGTTCGAAATATGAAGCCAAGGAAAAAAATATCCGCTCCATTGAAACTATTGGAATGCGATAAATGACGTCTTCTGATGCAACAGTGTGTTACTGTTGTGTAAATGCTTTGAGTAAATAGATTTTATGTGCTTCTCTTTGTAGGATTTCCTTATTTCATTTTCCCTCTTTTGCTGTCATACACTGTCGACCTGGGTCCTGGAATATACCCCGAATTTATTCTTTTTTTGTCGAAATTTTATTTTTGACCATCTATTAAAGTGACCAGAAACCTCAACTATGGAAGCACACTTTAGCATAAATGATAATAAAATTGACTCCATTACTTCTGCTGTCTGGAAGTTGTTTCTCAAAGACGAATTGGTTGTATACCGTGTCATGATTTAAAATTTTATTTTTAACATTTTATATATTTAATTAAATGCATTTACTTTCAACTGACACGAAACAAACGTTTCACCATCAGTTCAATGATGAGTATACCAGCACATGTAAACTAAAACAACTATGCAGACTGACTCTAGTAAAGAAAATGATCACGAGAAAAATAACTAATTATATTTTTTTTATCGAGAAAAACCGTTTAGATTTTAAAGTGATGCAGTAATTATTGATTTTATTGGTTCCCATAAAATAAAAACTGCTTTGTGAACTGAATGGATTATTTCTATTTGAAATATATACGATAGATTCGCACGTTCAAATCATAAATCGAAGTAGGTGGTAACAATTTTTAACTCATTTTATTTTATTTAAGTCTTTTTGTTCGTAGTTGTTAAATTGTTAATTTATTCATTCCATCATCAATCAATTTTTTTGTCGAAAAATGTTCCAAATTTTTTTTTTTTTAAAACAAAACAACTTAAGTACTAACGCACTCCCTCATAAAAAAAGAAGTCAGTCGGTTTGTTTTTCCAATTTAGTTTCAGAATTTTTAAGTAACATAATTAATTGTAGACCAATTTACGATAACAAACAAATATTGGTGCCAACAAGGGACTTTTTCTTTTAAGTATTCTTTTTTCTGGAATGAAAACTTGAAAGACAATTAATCAGCGTTTAAATTTCAAAACGACATTGTTTAAAAAGTATTTAAAAAAACAAATGAAAAAAATATGAAGTCATTCAAAAAAATATTTTAATTTTTTTTTTACTGTTTTTCATTTGGAATGAGAAAAACGAAAACAAATGAAAAAGTTTTCAGTTTTTTACCCACTCAGTCTTTTTAAATGAATAAGAAGGTAAATTCTTCAAGCAAATACCTTTTTTTTTAATTTTTTTTACAAATAGTTTTAAAATAATGTAAAATTGTAGAAAAACATGTCCTCGCAAAAAAGATTATTCAGAAATTGTGTTAAAAAAAATTAATGGATTTATAATTTATTTAATTAAAAAAAAAACAACAAAAAAAAACAATCATTTGTTGTGTTTTTAGCTCTCCAAATTCTTTGAATCGAAATTATCCTTTTTTTTTTCTTTTTTTTTTTCTTTAGTGAAGTCGTTACGTTACGTTCATCTTTTTTTTTCTTTTTATTGAAATAATAAATCTCTAATTTGTTTATTTACTTTTTAAAAAGCAGGGTTATTCTCTAGGTAAAGGCCAGAAAAATTTTGAACTAAGTTTAATAATAATTAAATTAATTTATTTGTCTTCAGTACAATTTTTTTCGACAAGGCAATCATGTGACTTGACTAAATTTCTATGCGTGCATCTGGATTGGTATTTTGTAGTAAAAATGGATCTTCTTGCGTATTATTCCCCATTCACATATTTATTTGTCGTTTTGAAATTGTACTTTTGTTTTCAATCGCATCCTTATGCATCACAATTGAATAAAAATAAAAGCTTATACTTTTTACGTTGTTTCATATTGGGAACAACGGAATATAAATGATTTTGGTATGATCAACAAGTGTTGGGTTTGCTTAGAGGACTTTAAGTCTTAAGCTATTTTTATGATAAATTTACATTTTACAATATTACATTATTATTATTTCAATTCAATAATTTTAGTACCCCCACTTGTCCTCACTCAATTAACTGTCATTGCTGAATTTAAAAATGAAATTATGATCATTGTGTAATAAAAAAAAACAAACCCTTCTATGCAATATGAAAGTAATTATGTTAATCAATTTTAAGAAAAATAGTGATTGATTATTTTCTATCTAAATAGTTGAATGAGGACAAGAATGTTTTTAAAATATAGGAGGGATCAGTATTTTGCCGTTTTGTTCATTTTTAAATGTTAACGACCGCAACTGCTCCTTTCTTTTCCTGTTTAGTTTAAGTGTTGGGATCACGAATTTGTGCATAAAAATGTCAAATCTTTGAATTGAATCATGAAAAACTGGTATGTAATTCAGTATTTATTTGTGCATATGCATTAATTCAAAAGGCTTTTGTTTGAGCGTTACGATATTTTTCTAGTTTAACTTAAAGTACAAACCTTGTCAGACGAAAAGCAAAGATAATGAGAAGGATCTTTCTCGGGTACCTAACGAAACGACAGTAGTTTTGAAACAGCATAAATTTTTTTTTTAAAATATCATTCTTGGCGGGAAATCTGTGAGTTCGCGTTTTGTCATGTGTCAAATGATATTATTTAAATCAAAAAAAAATTATTTGCTTTTTAAAAGAAATTATTTAGTTGTCAACTATCAGAAATTAGTCGATGTGTTGTTTATTATTATTTTAGCATGTTCGCTCATCTGCAAGAATTTTATTTTTAGCCATCTTGGTGTGTGTCATTAATTTGAAATGAATAAAAAAAAGAAGTAGCTTATCGCTCAGTTGCATTGTTAATTATTAGATTTTAACTTGATTAGTCATTTTTTTTATTAGTTTGTTTAAATAGTTGTTGGACTTTTTTTTGATACGACGAAAGCTATAACTCATTGATTAGAGAACTCAAAATTGCCGATGGATCACTCGCTAAACAGAAGGGTACCCATTTTCCGTCTTTAAGAAAGTGGTCATTTATTTCATCAGGGTTTTGACTGGATTTTCAATTAATAACGTATATTATTAATTACTTTTCTTATGAATCTAAAAATCACTTGAAACAAATTATAATGCAACATGACTGGAAAACAGTGGATGCTTGTACATCAGCTGTTTCATTCACGGGTGGATTTTCATTTTCCTGTTATTCGAAAAACGATGTAAAATTCTTATTCTCTGTTTTGTGTTTTTTTGTTTTATTTTATTTTTCCTTTCTTACATAACGTGAAACAAAACACTTGTTGACAAAAACAAAACAAGAAAGTGTTACGATCTTCATTGGTGGTGCCCCCATTGCAATGAATAGTCTTCTTACACTTGTTTTTTTCTCAGACTAAGAAGCTACACTTAGTAAATTACTACTGTTAGTTAGCTACAAAATATGTTTTTTATGATCTATGAATTTTTTCGGGATGAATTTGTTCACTTTATTAAGGATTTAGAAAAAATCGGAATTTATGCAAGTCGATTTTGAATTATTTAATTTATTTTACTTTTCAGATCCCTTTTTCGTTTTTTACTACATTTGGTATGCTAAAATGAAATGTAAAAAAAAAAAAAAAATAATAATCAAATTTATAGTCTACTAAGGTAACCAGCACTCTACGGTTGGTGTTATTAACTCTGAAAAAAATCGAAACTTAGATACTAGGGAAAAAATGGTGTTTTGATCATGAAAAAAAAACCAATACTCAATTTCAATTAGATTTTTTAAGATGATACGTTTTTTTAGTATCTCGGATGTGAGGGCTTGGGACACATTCAAATTCAGTAATTAATTTTCTATACTGATTATTTTTTTTTTTTTTTTTTTTTTTTTTTAACCACAGTAGTCTACTATGACTTGGGAGGATGATGGCATTTTTTGTTTACTATTAGAAATTTTTAGTTTTTGATAATTTTTCTCTTGTTTTATGCAATTCCTTTTTTCTTTTTTTTTTCACTTGAAGGATCCCTCCATTGCACTTGAGGGATCCCTCCATTGCACTGTGGTTATGATTGACCTCTCCCCCACTTTTCTGAGTGTATCAACTAAATTCTCAATTTGTGCCAATGTTTACCAAATCTGCACCACGCTCATTTAGGTAAAAATCCAGTTTACTCATACAGCAAATAAAATCTACTTTATTGAATTGAAATTATGAATGCTTTCAGATGCAAGATATTTTTTAATGAAGATATATATATATATATATATATATATATTTTCATTATATATATTTAAAAAAAAAATACAGTAGATAAATATTAGTCCATTTAATTTTGTCCTTTAGGGTATCTGATGGCATATATGACCCCTCCCCCCCCCATATAATTACAGTTCTGTTAGGCTAGTTACAAGTACTAGCTGTAGTCTATGACGTCTAGACAAGCATAAGCCAACCAGATAGCTCAACTTAGTGAATAAGACCAGGGAGATATATTTTTAGCCATTTTTTTTGTTTGTGGGGTGGGTTGATGAAACTAGTCTTACTAAATATACTGTGCAACTATTAACTGCTAAGTAGAATTTTATAAATAGTTAAAAATTCTACTTAGCAGATGTAAAGGAATAGAACACTGTGAAGTTATTTACCATGATTAAACTAGAATTCTATTTCACTAATGTTGGATAAAATTATTTTATCTTGTGAGAACAGAATTCTTTTGTGTTTTGTATTTTTGTTGTAGCAGTTTTAAATATATGGTTAAGTATGCACACTTTTTTCATAATAGTGCTTTTCATGATCAACTGACTTAAATAAATTTAAACCTTTTTGCAAGATAACCATTCTCTAGATGTAGTTCCATCAGTATTCCTCCAGTTTAATGATGGAAACAAAAAAACAAATATTTTTTAGGTAATATATTTAGTTTTCAATATCATTTTACTTACCAATATAGTTAATTCTTTAGTGAATATTAATAATTTAGCTTGAACATTATGTAGGGAAAATTTTGGATAAATATCTGACTACAGACTTATTGATCCATCTTTTTCTAGTTGTACATTTTAAGGTAGATGCCATCTGTAGGGAAATGCTGAAAAAGTGAACCAAATCAAATGTATACACACACACACACACACACACACACACATATATATTAAAAAAACGTTTAAATGTGTCAATATCTGCTAACTCACTCATGTCTTCTCTCTCTCCCCCCTCACTTCCTCACTTCGTTAATTTACATATGTTTAATACGGCCCGTCAAAAAAGTAAATTTTTTTTTTTTTCATTTTTGTTTGAAGTAAAAGTCTGATGATCCACCAGTCCTTTTAAAAGGGCTGTGGTGAAATAATTTATTACATGGAACCTTAAAGTGGTCGGTTTTTATTTAAATTATTTGCTCTGGATTTACATTGAGCTCTCTGGATTTTATCCTCCTTATGTTTACCCATACGGATTACCTAGTTTTTCATAAACTAAATATATGCACCTTTCATCTTCTGTATAACGTTAGAGTAAATTGTAACCTTTTAAAGAAACCAGCTAAGAAACTGTTCTCTCTCTGTAGTTCTTAAAATGTGTGTGTGTTCATGTGACAGGTGAAACTGAGGATTTAAAAAAAATTTTTTGTCTGAATTTTTTAGATGAGGAATTATCTTTATTATTCACTGATATCCTCATCTTAGTAGTTAGGTTCTCTTTTGGCCATTGTAACCCCTCAGTTGGTAACCATCTTGGAATTTTAGATTGAACACTTTACTCAGTCTAGAAATTATCATAATTGATTTTGAGTGTCCTCATATTGATTGTTATGATGACAGTGTTCTGTCCATGAATCCTCCAGCTTTCTTCAGGTGGCTGTCAGAGTTGGTAAACTTCTGGGAATTTCAAACCAAACTCTTTATTCAATTTTTTATTTTTTTTATCCCATGACCTGTAGGGTCATAGGGTCACCATGTGTACTGCAGCCGCAGTAGAAGTGCTGTTTCTTGGGCACGATACCCTGACAGAGCCCAACCCTCTCCAGGCCAGTTTTGAATTCAGTGTTTTCTTCTTCTAGTCTGGTTGCCACCAAGGCTATAGAACCCAGTCTGTCCTGCTATTTACCTATAGCTAGAGTAAGAAGAAGAGGATTCATACCTTTCTCAAGGATATTAGCACATAAATGAATGTAATGGATCTGACTGGAGTAGTGCTTATATTAATCAGAATTTTTTTTTATCCTATGACCTGTAGTTTCATAGCAGCACCATGTGTACTGCAGCCACAGTAGAAGTGGTCTTTCTTGGGCAAGATCGCCTGACAGAGCCCAACCCTTTCCAGGCTGGTTTTGAATTCAGTTTTTCCTTCTCTTAGACTGGTTGCCACCAAAGGTTAAAGAACCCAGTCTGTTCTGCTGTTTACTCATAGCTGGGGGAAGAAGAGGATTCATACCGTTCCCAAGGGTATTAGCACGTAAGTGAATGTAATGGATCTGACTGGAATTCAAACTCTGCTCTCCAATTCCTCAATCTGAGCTGCTATCTATTACTCCACAGTGCATCCTAAGAAAGTAAAAAAATTTCAGTTTGAAATTCTCCCAGAGTTTACCAGCTTTGAGAGACCTCTAAAGAAGGCCAGAGGGTGCAATTACTGTAACAACCAAGATGAGGACACTTGTTCAAGTAAATCAGTGTATAATAACTTGGAGATTTTAAAAAATGTTTTTTAATTTTTAGTTCATGCAATGAGGATTACTATGTGGGATTGTTATAAGTGAAGAGAAAGCAGGAAGTTTGTTATGAAGATATATAGGATAGATAACAGTTGACTCTGAACTTGAAGAGGTTAAAATTGTAATGGTGAGGGAAGCATCCTCTTGGGAGTCTTTCACAAAGTAACAGTTTTGGGGAAGAAGCTTACCAAAAGAACACAAAAGGAATGATCTTACACTGTGAACAGGGCATGACAGGTCCTAGCCATGAAGCTCTGAGTTGGTGGGACTAAGGAATGTAACTCATTAGATTTTTTTTACCATAGCAGGAGCAGTGAGAAGCTAGCAATGTTTTGTTTGTGGGATAACGATTGCAAGATGCAGAATAATTCATCATCCACAAATCTGTGTAATTGCTTTTGAACTCTGTCAGCAATACTCCATTCTTGGTCTAATCTAACTGTGGAAAGATAGAGCATGGCAGTAGGAATTAGGTATTTTTTGGAGCAATACAGGGAACTTATCATTCTTTCAGAATCTTTAATAACTTCCAATTGATGCCGGGATTAAGTTTTGTTATTTTGTTTCCTTTCCTACCAGTAGATAACCTGATTATATGCAAATGGTTTTCAGTTTAGTATTCATCATACACAATGGAGAAGTTGGTAATTTCTTCTCTTTTTGTATTATTCATATCACCGATAACATTCATCATTTTGGTACTTGAAATAAAATTTAATCCTTAAGACCTTCAATCTCATTAACTGCCATTGTCATAACTTCAAACTGTCCTTCATTAATTTAAGAAGGAATGTAGAAATACCATTTGAACTTAATATCTCAAGTGTCAAATTATGAATTCTGGGAACTGTAAATATCAAAAAAAAACATTTATTTTTGTAAATCAAGCCAAAAGGATTTTCCTCACAGCAAGTGTTGTTTAATGAATGAGAAGAATAAGGCTTTTGCTTACTTGGTTTTTGCAAACCTACACTACTGTAATCCTCAGTAATGCAGAACAATCCAGAAATTTTTAACTAGCTGATAAATGTGTGTGCACATGACTGATCACCAGACTCAAGTGAAATTAAAACTGTCAGTTTCTACATTAGGTGAATTTTTTCTGGTTCAGCCATGTTTTTATTCCTCCCAGCTTTCTTATTTCAAGTTTTCATTTGCACAAACTGGATATATAATCCACCTGGGTTACCCTTGTTTTTTTTTTTTTTTTTTTTTTTTTTTTAAACTAATGTTCACCCAATACTAGGCCTAAGAACCACTCAAGATAGAGGGTGACTCTATGAAGTTGTATTAGTGTAAGTAAAGACAAGTGTTAGGAGTATAGTTGAAGTAGATTTTAGAAAGATCTGTAAACCCAATCCTAAATATGAAACACAGGATAAACCTCTACTCCTGTTTAAGAGACTCTGTAGGTTTTCTTCAAATGTGGTATCAAGAGGGTGTAAGTTCAGGTTTTTATTACATATGCCCTTGATCTTAAAGATCATTTCATCTCTATCTATAAAAGGCAGTGTGTGTGTGTGTGTCACGAATGCATGGCCGCAATTTTCGATGGATTTGCACCAAAATTTACATGCACATGCTCCAAGTTAGTGGGAAGTCCAAGACCAACTTTGCATTTCCCTACTCCCATCGATAGTGGAAATAATCGATTTTTTTCATGTTTCTACGGCAGTTTTCATGTAGCTTGCAGCCATTTTGTACTGGCCAGAGTGAGAGCCTATAGCTGACTGCCACAATTAGGCAGGAAGATTCTATTGGCCAGCATGAGAGCCAACAGCTGACTGACACGAATGTTAACTAGCATGCTAGCATGCAAAAAAAATCAATAGCTGCATTCGTGGGAAAAATTTAAATCTGCATGGCACTTTACTTCAATTGGCTCATTTAAACTGAACGTTGATTCTGATTCCGCAGAACTGGGTTGGGTGCGAAAAAGTATTTGTTGTTAACATTCTTTTTTCATTCGGTTTTTCCAGTTACGACTCCTTTTCTATAGCTGATCCTTTTGTGTTCATTTTGTTTAGTTCTTTTTTCGTAATAGATTTAATGCTTAGTATAGAGCTTACAAAAAATTTGCAGTGTGAGATAGGCAAGAAGTAAGGCATGTAGCAACATCAGCACGGCAAAGGGCACTCCTTTAAAGGCAAGGAAGGGCAAAAATATTTTAAGTCAAGTGATAGCGATTGCTGTATGAGTCATACGATTCAAAGAATCAAGCACAGGCAACACCGGGCCATGCTGCTAGTACAATGCTAAAATAAATTTTGTACTTTTAGTTAATTTTTATTTTATTTTTATTATTCCAACATGGTCACATGACAAACAAGGCATACACTTTTCTTTTTTGTGATTTTTGTAGTGTTTTGGTCTAAGCCACCTCATCTTGTCCTCATGATCTGCTTTTTGATTAGACAAACTATTTGTCATAAAGTGTGTCTAAGGAAACTCCATCCACCAACATATTCAGAGATTACAAACTGGTCACTATCCTTTGCTCCATGATGGGCTTACAGCCACACGTTGAAACACAGGTTCCCGTATGATCACCGAAGTTAAGCAATGTTGATCCTAGTCAGTACCTAAATGGGTGAACACTTGGGAATACCAGGTGCTGTAATTTTGGATCTGCAGGTGGTGTAATAGATAATGGCTTAGAATTGTTAATTAGAGAGCAGAGTTCCAATTCCTGTTGGGTTCGTTATATTCACTTATGTGCAAATGCTCTGGGGAAAGGTATGAATCCACCTGTTCTCTTTGACTGTTCTAGATGCACCAACCCTGTCACCTGTTTCCATCTTTGCCCTGTGGCATCACATGATTGTTCAGTTCTCTGAAGTACAACACTAATCTGACTTTGCTCTTTGTTGGCTGACCAGCTGCTGTCAAAGGCAGCATTCTGATTTTTACTTTTTCTTCCCATGATGCAACAATGCTTTCCTCTTTCAATCACTTTATTTCTTTCTCTAGCTTGGTTCTTGACCTTTCACTTCATCAAACTCTTGTAACAACTCCCCACATGATATTTTTCACTATCAAATTCTGCATAAAAGTCCTAGTCCTTTATTGTTAAATTTTTATTTTTATTTAATCAATTTACCCAAAGTGATAACGCCACTAGGATCAAGAGGCTACTGGGAGTGAAAGAAAAGGTAAAGACTAGAAGGAACCGGAAACTGAAACCTAAACAGGAAACAAGGGATAAACCTCTATACCTGTTCAAAAGATTGGTTAGGATTGTGAACTGTGCGATAGGCCAACATATTTAATCCTGTTCCCACTCTCCTCTTTTGTTTTAACATTCTGGCTACCTACTTATTGTACATTAAAAACTTTGCTCCTTCTTTGTTGATCATGATGCCTCCTGCATCCCAATCACCAAGCATGTTAATTATATCTATTCCAATCACTATGTTGATAGCTTCCATAATATATTACAAACATCATTTATTGTCTACTCTGCATCATTGGTGCCTTAACATACAGTTTTTTTGTTTTTTTTTTATGGACCTTATCCTTCTTGTTCCACTCAACCTGTCAATCAATTTCAACATAACAAATGTAGTAATACAGTCAGTGTTGATGAGTCTTTGCTCAATCCAATCCTCTATACCTTTACTGGGTAGAAAGTGTATCTACTTGCATAGTAACTTTCCTTTCCCTGTTTGGTGAACACGTGTTGGTACAGATACGAAAAAAGTCCTTGGATTGCATGCAGACATGTTTATCAACACCAGCTACATCTGGCCTTTCCCTTTTAGCAGCGGGTCAGCCTTGCATGTCTAGATATGGGCCTCTCTGAAACTGGTCAAGATCTGGCTCCTTGTAAGATGCCTCGTGCTAAATAAATGTCTATCTATTGTCACTCTACCTAAAAGCAGCCATCATCTGAAAATATTTTACCTTATGAACAGTTATCACCTTTGCTCTGTTTATCACGACCACTTGTATCTCTGGTTTCAATGCCAGGTTAACTAATGAAGGGCAAAAAAGTAGATGCAATCTCTACTTGCAGCAGATTACACAATTCATGTGACTTTAGAATTTCAGTCATTGCGCATTTTTTTTCATGCTGGCCCATCCCCATAGTTAACTCGGGGTGATGGATGTTTTTTATTGAGTCTCTATCTTTAGAGATATGGTCAATAAAAGCAATCTGTCCATTTGCACACCAAACAGAGTTAGTCTTCTCCCAAGTTAGAAAACACAGTACTCTTGTCTATTTAACCAATAACTGAGGAAATAAGGCATGGATTCATACCTTTCCCAAGGATATTTGTATGAAAGTAAATTTAACAAATGCAGCCAGAATTCAATCTCAACTTGCCAATTACTCATTCTGAACCACTAATACACTATCAACATATCCTTGAAGGACTATTGAGATGTGATCAAGTTACAAATGTCAACTTCAGGAATCTTCCAAATCCCACTAACCATGCAATCCTGCTAATTTCATTAGCATAGACATCTACTCATTTTCCTGTCCAGCTTACAATCGACCTAGGAACATTTTCAGATCATTAATAAACATCTATACAAATGATATCACTGTTTATAGATACACTTCCAAAGATCCAGATGATCGGAACCTTGTTGTTAATCTCTCCTCTGATCTTAATAGCTGTCATAGTGGAACACACCTATTCTATAGTTAATAGGCTCTCCCACCTATAATAAGTAGGAGTAGCAAGAGTAACGAGGCAGTCGCTCAGTGAGTTGGTCAGTCAGTCGATGTCTGACGACAGTCAAATACTAAACTATCAGCGACCACAACTAGATTTACTCTGCATCATACCTATTATATGAAGTTCCTAATGTTTTGTACGTTGAACCTATTTTAGGACCGACTTAGTACAAATACAAGCCTCCACTGTGAAATCACTCCATATCAATAGCTCGATGGGGGAGTAATTGGATTGTAACTTTAAATACTCCTAAAATCCAAACTAGTATCATTTTGTCATCATCAATCAAACCCCGAGTTTTTTACTATCACTATGAATGGTTGCACTTTTAGTAAGGCACTATATTTTGAACACTTATTGGGTCTTAAGTTTACTCCAGATCTCAAGTGAAACTCATATATGCAATCCATTGATAAAAATCCTGGGAAAATGGTCCACTCTCTTTATACACTCTAGGAAGTATCTGGCACCTTTTGCCATGCTTTATCTTGACAAGTCAGATTAAGCCAGTTTTCACTTTTCGGCTTTGATAGGTTTGAGCATCATTTTTACAGTTTGGTTCTTGAAATGCCTCCTTTTAATTTGTTTTCATTATTTTCTTTATTTGTCTTCTTTACCCTTTTTCAGGTATCATGCCAACGTGTGTCTTCTTTCAAAAATAATAGTATGAAGTTAGTGTGGCCAAGAATATTTTGGAGTTGTGCCACTAGTGTAACCTTTTTAAGCCACATGACCACTTTGCTCACACTGCTGAATGGCCTCAATATATCGCTACTTAGTCTGGCTTTTTCTTTTTCTTTTTTTTTTTTCCATCCTCCATCCCTTCATAACCAAAATGGCTTAGAAAAAAAAATTACCCAACTCCAGAGGAACAAAAACTGTCAGCAGTAACAATAAGCAAGTCTTCATCTTATTTTTTCACTTCTGGCTTTTACTCACAGAAATCCGATATATATGATCCATCTAGATTACCTCTCTAATTTCTTCAGATATGGAAATGGAAGTGTGCAAGTTGTCTTTCATTACAACAAACCATCTAATATACATGGGTATTGGGGATTTTTAAAGTATAAGGCAAACATTGGTTATTCTTTTGAGGAAAAAAATTCAATTTACTATCACCCCCATGAGTGACAACACTATAGGTAGTAACTACCTATAAGTATCTGTAAGTCAATGGACTACAGAGACTGGCTGGAATCTTTTTTGTCTGTACAGTTGAACTCTCTGCCTTTGAGCAGAGAGGAACCTGGACAAGGCTATGCCAAAGGGCAGTCTCTCATTCGGGGCGGTAGACAGACCTTATCCTGTTTATGCGGGGATTTTTTGACCAATCCTATGGGCATGGGAACCCCACATTAAATTTGGCCTTATGCCACATGTGACTGCGTGGGGCAATTGCTAGATACTCTAGCTGGAATCTTTTTCAGCTGTGCTGGTCAAACTCTCTGCCTCTGAGCAGAGGATCCCCAGATGAAGCTATGCCGAAGAGCAGAGTCTTGTCTCAGGGAAATGGTCACCCTACCCCATTTTACACGGGTTCTATGGGAATTTTTGCCTGAGCCTATGGGCTCAGATGCCCAGCATTAAACCTGGCCTTGTGTCACATCTGATTGTGTGGGGAGGTTAGTAAATATACTAGCTGGAATCTTTTCCACTTGTGCTGGTTGAACTCTCTGCCTTCAGGCAGAGAGGAACCCCAGACGAGGCTGTGTCAAAGGGTTGAGTCTCATCTCTGGAAACAGCTACCCCACCCTATTTTATACAGGGTCTATAGGGAATTTTTGGCCGAGCCTACAGGCTCGGATTACCCCTCATTAAACTCGGCCTTGTGCCACATCCTACCTTGTGAGGAGGCTGGTAAATATTGTCTAGCTGGGATCTTTTTAGTATGACTCAGACTTACGCGAGAACTACCAACCTTTCAATAGTCACATTCACTACTGGATTGACTTGCGACGACCTTGTGCATAACTGTTACCTTTATTCTTATTTTGCTGGATTTTTAAATAAATCTCTATTTTATTCACCTTGTTTTTCAAGTATATATTCCTATTAGCATGGAATAATTATAAACTCATGGAAGAGAAAAAAAAATCATTTTACTTATTGTATAAGAAATCTTGTTTTTAACCCTTTCTCTGTTGTATATTGTTGCCTGACTGTTGGTTAGTTTTGGGAAAAATAGGAAATTTCCATTTACTGGATATAAATGATGGACATTGAGGTCAGTTTCTCATGGGTGCCACCATTTTGGTTTTGATCAGTTACTCTACAACACTGTCAGTTATGTGCCATGCGTGATACATACTTGGGTGATCATGTATCTTTCGATACATGACTGATGAGGCAGATTTTTTTTTCCCACAGTAGGTTGCCATTTCTTTCTGCAGGAGACCAGTTGCCATCCAAGGCTATAGAACCTGGTTTGTCCTGCTATTTACCTATAGCTGGGAGAAGAAGAGGATTCATACGTTTCCCAAGGGTATTAGTACTTAAATGAACGTAATGGATTTGACTGGATTTTGAACTCGGCTCTCCGATTCCTCAATCCAAGCCACTATCCATTATTCCACCATACCTCCTACAACACAGACTAAGCTAAATAATACCCTGAACACAATATAATAAAAATATACTACAAAAACAGGTTGTATAGTTTATAATATATTTATGCTGATTTTTGAAGCAGGACTAATTGTGCATTACTTTATAAAACAAACAATAGGGCCCAACATTTCATGGTGTCTTGAAAGTATATATATATATATATATATATATATATATATATATATATATATATATATATATAGAAACATGTAAGTTTCATGAAGACATATTATATATACTTGAGTATAGTGTGAGTTTTATGACTTTTTTATGCAAATAGGAGAGGAACGCACTATACACAGGTAATTCTTTTTTTTTTGTTTGAACAGGTTAAAAATGCATTTTCAGTGACTGGTATCACTATACACAGGTAAATTTTTTTTTGGAGGTGTTAAAATTCATGCCAAATAATTCAGTTTGCACTATACAAACTTTGGCTTATACACTAATATGTGTAAAATAAATCTTGAAAACATATCTATGTATCAACAGCAGATCATGTAAGTTTTGTAAAGACATAAGTATGTCTTGAAAACTGTGTGTGTGTGTGTGTATATATATATATATATATATATATATATATATATATATATATATATATATATATATATCTCAATGCTACTCAGTTTTGTGCAATAACAGTCATCAAGCAGATAAAATATGCAACCAATAGCTATAATTTGAATTATATAATCCAGGGGTGGCAGGTATCTACAATTTATATATCGGATTATAGCTATTGATTTCATGTTTTATCTGCCTGATGATGGCTATTGCATGAAACTCTGAGTAATGGATTATGATAGTGTATTAATAACATTATTATAATATATCATTATATTTAAGCTGTCAACTCTGACATTGAACCGTCACTGATATAAGTTTTATAATTTAAGCTTTAGCTTATATTCTTACTGTTTATGTATGTATGTGTGTGTGTGTGTGTTTATTATATATATATATATATATATATATATATATATATAATTTTGTGTATTTAGGCAGCAACCCTTCATTAATGCATGTTTCATTAAAGACAACAGACAAGGTACTGTGATTAAGCTTTTTATTTAATTTTTCTTGTGTTTGAACAAGAGCTTTCTTTTTTGGACACTGTGTATAGAAACTGTCCAAATGTTCTATAATTCCAAGTGCTTTCAGCTATACTTTTAGCCATTATCAAGGATGATTTTATTTTTTCAATTTAATTGGGTGTGTGTATGTTTTAAGTGGTATAGAGAGGTTTTATTTTCTGAACACAGCACATTGTGGCCATGTTTGTAATTAATATTGTTAAGTGTTAGCTTTTTCTTTTTTATTAAGGCTTCCATTATTTTAAATCTAAAAATTATAACATAAATATATTATAAAATCACTATACAAAAATAGCCATTTTGTTTCAACACCATCACTTGATAAGACACCAGAGGTGTTGAAACAAAATCACTATTTTTGTATAGTGATGTTATAATTTTTAAATAAATAATTATATTTGCTCTACTGTATTGAGCACTCTTTTAAGAATAGTAATTGTTGGTTATTGGAATTTATTCCGTATACACCAATCATATACTTGTGTGTGTATATATATATATATATATATATATATATATATATATATATATATATATATATTTAAAGACAAGACATATAATGTAAATTTCATAATGCTGTATAAGTATACTCACACTGGTGGAAGTATTAACCAGTTGCTATCCTTCCACCACACCACACAATCCATAAAATGTTTTTGAATCAAGTTTATTCAAAGTAGAATTATTTTTAACTGCTTTGACAAAAATGATGATGATTCCACTAATCCCTCATTTGCTAAAAAAACACCAATGAAGTGAAATTTGTCTGAGTTTTTAAAACCAATTTGCTACCCTTCTCCCTCTCTCTCTCTCACTCTCTCTAAAGGAAATCACAGGAATTCAGACTAGAAAGTATAAGGGAATTCCCGACACAGAAACACACCTGGAGGCAATCACTTGTTTCTTTTTCTTTTTCTTTCTACCCAAGAGGAACAGTAAAATAATTTGGTGTAAGGGGTACTTAATCTGGCACTTGAGAAATATCCTTTGCTATCATTGTAGAAGTTATTACTGATAGATATTAATACTGAGAAAAATGCAAACCTGTGCCAAGAAGAACACGTCTATAAAACTACTTTTTAATTGCTGCCAAGAATAATACTAGTCTGTAAACAAATCCAACTTTGATTTATTTATATAAACTGAAAAGAAAAGCAATGCTTATAATTTATGTTTAACATTTTGAATTTATGAATTTAAAAATCATAGATTTGATAGTAATTTATATTCTGATATGTAAATATATTATTTATCTGATAAAACTTTTTATCTGTAGTTCTTCAAAAAAAACTTGCAAACTATCTAGATATTATGCTTGAAACATTCTATAAGAAGCAAATAGGTTTATGCTTTGGATGTATTGATGAGATTTAAAGGTCACAAGTGTTGGTTTTACAATGAGTATCAAACTCACTATATGTTTGATACTATGGTAAGGCACTGAAGACATTTAATTAGCTTAGTTTGGCATGTAGCCATAAGTATAGGGCACTTGGTGAGGACTAAACTCACTATAGTATTTATAGTTGGTTGCTAACTTAAATTTAGCTAATAATTGTGTCAGGCTATAGACTTACTAATATACCCTAACATTTGTTATATTTCAATTATTTCGGTTATCGAACAAAATTTTGGTTCTCAAACAACATTGCCGAACTGAGTCAACCTGAACGGAATCATTTTTTAGTTGACCACAATGTTGTATACATTCGTGTGTTGTGCTGTGCTTTTCTTTTCCAATTTTATTGTACTGTGCATTTTTTTTTTCTCTTTATTAGCCATTAGTCATGGATTCAAAGAAAGCTAGCAGCGATAATGGTAAAGGAAAAAGACAAGTTGAGAGAAAAACAATTGTTGATGATATTGTTTCTTCATACCCAGTATAGAGCGTTGATTTTTGCTATACTAAACTATTCTTATAAATAAAGAGACAATGAGGTCTTTCCTTCCCTTTTTCAAACAATAACATCTCTTTCCTTTCCCTTCCACTTACGCCATCAACTCTCCTACTTAAGGTATGGTAAAATTAAAGTGTTCATCTATATTTTATCTAGTATTGTGTTTATTTATTTTTTCTTAGATTTAATGATTTTCATTAGTTTTGTGTATAAATTTGTGCACAAAGTAGTTGTAAAAGTTTAAATAAGCAGTCATCTTGGGACCAGGAACAGATTAATCCATTTTACATTGATTTCTATTGGAAAAATAGCTTCGGTTTATGAACATTTCAGGTTACGAATGGGCTTTAGGAACAAATTAAATTTGTGAACTGAAGTTCTACTGTAGTAACAATTGAATACCTAAGCAGAAAGAAACAGGTGAAATTACTTAAACACATAATGAGGAAGATAGGCTTGGAAAACTTAACTCACATAAGGTATATCAAAGGCAAGAGAAAAGGGAAAGTAGCTGTCCACCTACCTGATGAGCTTGTGTGAATGATTGGTGAAATGGGAGGGGTACTTGGCAAAGGGAAAACCTTGCTAAGTGCCAGAAGAGATAAGAAGTTTTGGAGAGCCATGATTGTCCACATCCTGAAAGGAATTGGCATATAGAAGAAGAATTATCCGAACATTGTTCCAAATTAAATAACCATCCCGAGCTATTTCACCCTCAGAATAATTTTAATCTCAAGCCCTGAATTGGTGTAAACATTGTCCAACAAAGTTATAATATAAAAATATTAAATGGCTTAAATTTTGTTATTTTATTGTTGGATATTATGATATTTTTTTCTTAATATCACTAGACCTGGCAATGAAAGGGTTTTATGCCTCTCATAGATCTTTGGCTTCTATATTCTCTTATATTTTCATTAATTCTTTAATCATCTTCTTTCCCCATCCCTCGGCAGATCTAAGTGTAAGGAAATAGTTGTCTTTTCTATTATATGATATTTTGGTGTTGTTCATAATCTATGTCCATTTCCTTCAGGCTCTCTCTGTCTTCCATTTACTCATCATCACTACTTTTGTTTACTTGGTTTAAACATTTTTGTCTGGGATTACTTACTGTAACCTCTTCTTCCTAATTCCTCTTCAAATTCTTGACTGAGCCTTATTTGGCTGGCATGGGAAATAACACTTGATTTTTTTATACTAATGCTGTATTTTGTCCCTTATGCATTATAAATTTAACCCTTTCAGGAGTTGACTCCCTATTTTTCTAATACCATATTTTTTCATTAACTGAATAAGACCTGGTTATCTGTCTTCTCATTAATGCAATCTCTTTTTGGGTCTAATATTTTTCTGGATTATCTCGCTGATTTCTTTGAATGTTAAGTCTTCCAATTCTTTTGGATATGTCATTAATGAGATTTTCATGATTGTGTAGCAGTCTGCTGTTTCTAAAAATAAATTAGTGATTTAATTTTCACCTCCACCCACTTCATTATCTTTTTGATTTTTTCTTTGTCTTAGCATTTGGCTGCAAAATGTTGTAACCGCATTTCAAGAAAGTCAAGTTTGTCCATTTGTAATAAAGATCCTATCGCTGAATCAGTGACACCATTTTTGTGAATTGTGAGAATCCAGGTCTTGTACTTGACTGACTTCTTGATAATGGATATATATATATATATATATATATATATATATATATATATATATATATATATAATATAAAATAAATAAATGTGTGTCAATGTGCTCTTATGTAAATGAGGAAAACTTATTTCAATATTACTACGTTGAAGAAATAATAAATGCAATATAATGATTTATAAAGTTAGTGTAAGGAAATAGTTGTCAAATTGGATGAGTTTGGATTAGTCTGTAAATGTTAGTCTATAACATGTGACATCAAAGTTTTTTGTCATACTATTGGGTAATAGTTTGTAAGCTAGTCAAGCAGACAATTATGACTGTATTGAGTTGATCGTCACTTTTGGTCTTGTACCAAACTAAACCAAATTTAGTCATTTATGTAGTTTGAGTTTTAAATAGGTTGGCTAGAATAAAAGACAGCTAGAATTTTTTAAATTATTTTTTACTTAAAGACTTTGTTCTGGAATATATGCAACCTAAATTAATGAGTAGGAGGAAATTTCTTGAATATTCAATTAAAAATGTAGTTGGAATAAGGATATTCCAAGTAGATTTTTTCCTGTAAAAGAATAATCATCCCAGTCCAACTGTTTGAAACACAAAGATATTTAATCACATGACCTGAGCAAAGATGGAAACATAGTTGCCATCACTTCTGTCAAAAGAAAGAAGTTCGGCATTTATAAGGTAACTCTAAAGGAAATTAGCTTATTTTCTAGTGTTTCCAGTCGGGGAGGAACACTATGATTTACACAGTTGGGTGAGGGTTAAATTGTGACATAGAGGCTTCATTTTTTGTTTATTCTTTCTTTTTTCTCTCTTTCACTCCATCTAATATCCTCGATAAAATAATTTAATTTTTTTTTTTTTTACTTCACCAATATAGCACTTAGCATTGGTGCGTTCTTTCACTAGTACTCAATACTTTCAGCCTTGTGCCAAACTAAGCATAGCTAACTACATTTGATGCTAAGTTCTCTTTATTGGTAAGGCAATTGTTTTACAGTTGTTGGTCTTTTAGGAAGTGACAAGAGCTGGCACCCTTTTAAACATTGATTTTAATTCTGTTTGGGCCACCCAGTGAGGATTGAACTCACTTGAGTAGTATTCATGGGTGCCTGCTAAAAGTTGGGGAGGGTGGAAAAAAATTAGAATATGCAATAGCGACTTAGTAAATAGTGGTGGGAGTTGAAAAAAATCTAATAAACGGTGGGTGGGGGTATCAATAAATGGGGTGGTTGGGAAATTATTCAAAACAAATCTTTCAAACTCTACCAAGACATCAAAGAATTGAAACTGAAAATAAGCGCCCATCAAGGTCTTTACATAATACGCTTTAACAAAATCGATATTAAATATTTTTATGAAGTCTAGCCAGTGTTACATCACAAATAAATGACCATCAAAAAAAAATGGCCAAAAATTAACAAGTGGTGGGTGTCTTAATCAGCTATAGTGAGAGGTTGGGAAATTTTCTAAAAAATCAGAAAGTAAAAGCTGTTTATTTCTTACACCAGAATAATAATCTGCTATCACTTATCGAGAGGAAAGATCATTGTGGTTTCATTTTAAGCTAGACATTCTCAATTCGGTTCCTACTCACATACACAGATTAGTAACATGCACAAGTTTATAAATAGATTATTATTATTATTATTTTCTAAGCTGTTATAAAATTTCTTTGGTTATATGAATAAACTTAAATTTAGTAAGTTCTTAAAAAAAACTTTATGTAATTTGTAATAACACAGGTAGCCATGGGCATTTTCGATTACCAGAGTGCTCATGGCATTTCTCAATGCAGTACAGGTTATTTGGCAGTGCCCATCTCCTCTCTATAACCTGCAACAGGTTTTACTGAGTTACATGATCCTATTATGATCCATGACTGGATTTATTAGCAAATATCCAAGGAGAATGTCTTTGGTTTTCTTTACTACCTTCTGACTTGATTGCTACTTCTCTGGTTAACTTTAGTACATTATTTACATTATTCAGACTATTGTCCTCATCTTTGTTGCCATATTTATTACAACCTTTTGGTCGTTGTTTGCTCCAGCCTTCTTCAGATGGTTGGAATGTCGAACTTAACCCTTTATTTCACTCACTGGGGTAGACTGTTCTAGTTCCACGTGACATGTTTAATGGATGTCAGTTATCAGTTATCTCCTTTTAATTTCCCTTTGAAAGTTCTCCACTGCCTTAACCGGGTATTGAACTCACACTCTTTGGGTCCTGTCACTGGATCTAACCAATGCCTTTATTCACTGTGCCATGTGTCCTTGAAGAAGGCCGGAGCATACAACAGCCAAAACGTAATAAATATGGCGACGAAGATGAGGACAATAGTCTGAATAATGTAAATAATTTACATAATACCTTAACTTTGGTTGTTCATGCATTTTTTGGGGTAAAGTGATTTTAAAAACCAAATTCTGTCTATTTTAATGTAAAATTTGTTTCAACATATTTTTTGGTCCAATCTGCAAGTTGTGCATTGAAAATTAAATGTAAGATGATCAATTATCAGGAATTAATTCAAGCATGAATAACAAAATAGATATGTATAATGTAAATGTATTAGAAACAACATATTTGCTAGTGGTCAGGAATTAATACAAACATGTCAGACCAAATTTCTTTTTACAGAAACTAGATTGATTGCACAGTTGAAACCTGGTTTTTTCCTGGAAACTTTTTCACCAGCTAAATATAGTTTATTAGAGAATTCTGAAACAAGAAAATTTCTCAGGATTTTTGCTAAGCCACTGTCCAGAAAGAATATTTTCCGGCTCTTGTATTTGGGCATTGGTTGAATTTTAATGTCCAGTACCTCTTGTTTTATAACTTCAGGAAATATGTAATTAGCATTGAAGCAGTAAAAAGTGAATTTAGCCATGAAATAAGTTGCCAAGCAAATCCAGAAAGGTTAGTCTGTCAGGCATTTGGCTTCTATTGAGGTTGGGTGGAGCTGGGTATTGGTGAATGACGTTGGCTGTGGAATAATGACGTCATTTACTGATGTAAGACATTTTTTTCCTGTTCGTAGTGAAATACTATTATCATTACAATATCCTTTTTCTTTTTTTTTTTTTCCTTTTCATTTTTACATGTTTTTACTTCCTGTTGATAGTGTTGGGCTACATACAAAAGATACATTTTTAAAACATTTTTTTTATTTCTATGGTGGTAAATCCAAGTGGTTAGATGATAATTTCTCAAAGAATCATGAAACTATTAGTAAGTGCTTAATTAGTTATCTCCACTAATTTGCTGACCCCCCCCCAAAAAAAAAACAGTATAGCATGATGAAAAAGACCTCAAACTTAATAAAAAAAGAAGTTATCATCAAAATGCTTAGGTTATTATCAAGAGGAAAGACCAAAGTATTTTTTGATTATTTCATTAAATTTTTTCATCCTTTTAGAAAGGATGAAATTTTGGTGAAAAATCTTTTATGCCTACAATCTACCTATATAAAAACACATTAGTTTTGAAATTCTTGCAAAAATCAAATAATTGTCAGACTTTAACAAAACTTTTAGAACTTCTTCACAAATGAATGAAGTTATTTTAGACATGTTTATTTTTTTATAAGATCGAAATAAGCAGCTAGCCAAAATTCAGCTCTGAATTGTAAAATACAAAACCCCAAAAAACTAAGACATTATTTAATTAGAAAAGCTTTTAATGGCTTTTATGAATAATATATATTAAGGACAATATTGTCTGAAGACAAAATATTTTTCCAGGAATTGTTTTCTTTTTTTTTTTCCAATTTTACATACAAAATGTGATAAATGTGTTAAGTATTTTAAAATTAAGTTTCAATCTGTGCCCTTTAGGGAATTTTGTTATTAAGTATATCTATTTTTACAGATCATAAATTTGAAAGCTTATTACAATTTGCGATACACCGGTATTTTAAAAAGTATTTTTTGAGTATTCAAAAAGAGTTTTAAAACGTTTTTTCTAATGGATGGATGTTTTTTTTTTTTTTATATGGATGGACATTTGGAACATAAATGTCATGTATTTTAAGAGTTGTTACTCCTGACAGCAAAAACCTGTCCTCAGAAAATTTTTTTTATTTTCTTTTTTACATTCTGTTTCACTAAACATTTCAATTTAATTTTTTTAAATATAATTAATTTATTGTTTTTCAATGAGTCATACTGCAATTATTAATTATTTTCTTTTCCCCTTATGTAAGCTGTCAATACATCAGCATAAACGTTAGTTCAAACCTCCAGAACAAGTTACCATGGTTAGACATGTTTCTTATTTTCAACTAAATTTTTCCTGCTAAAAAATTAAGTAATATTAGTTTCCAACTAATTAAGTAAACTATAAATTTTCTTCAAATAACTTTTGAAAAAGGTATAATTGACTTTTTCATGATTTTTAAACGAAGAACTTATCTTTTGTTTGCAAATTTCTAAAAAGTAGTGGATATCATCGATTTTTGGCAATATTTTACTAAAATTTCAGAAATACTAGGAAGGATTAAATAATGTAAAAAAAAAAATTAAAAAGTACTTTGGTCTTTCCTTGTAGTAATAGTATAAATATTTAGATGATAAACAATTGTTTTCATCAAGTTTGGGGCTTTTTTGATCAGTGTATGCTGTTTTTTAATGAATTAGGGAAGATCCTTATGTGAAACTACTTATTTTGAGAAGTAATGTTTATAAGTACAGGGTTACTCAAATTTTTGCTAACATTTAAATGGTAGAAATTATGATTAATTTTTATTTATATAAAATATGTGAATTTATTATTTTAACAAAAGATATTATTTTATGGGTATCTTTTATATGTAGCAATAAAGTTACATTTTTAATTTTTCCTCTTCAATGTTAGTAGAATGTTTTTCAGCTTTTGTGACAAAATATCAGATTGTTATTATTTGGGTAAGTGTTTATACACATTAATATGCAAATTGAACTGAAAATTACATCATCCTTCAAATTTGAACATTTTAACAAGTATGTGTATGCTTGCTATCATAGCACAAGAAAATAGTACATCATAGCAAGATTTCTGTTGGGGCAATACCTAATAGAAATCTTGCTATGATGTGCAATTTTCTTGTGTTATTGTAACAAACATACTCACAGAAATCAAATCCTCATAGATTGTTGCACTATAATTTCCTATCATATATGTAACTTTATATATATATATATATATATATATATATATATATATATATATATATTACCTTTTGAGAAATATATGTATCTCCCACTCTTGCTATGAGTAAATAGCAATGCAGACTAAGATTTCTATCCTTGGTAGGGCAACCAGTCAAGGAGAAAGACAACACTAAATTCAAAATTGTGTAGAATACTGAAAGAAACCACTTTCCTATTTTTAACAAAAACAGACATTGCAATCCACAGATATTAAAGAAAAGAAAGCCGCATATAACTTTGACTGCATGCCTTATGAAGGGATATGGTATTTTTTTTTTTTTTTTTTTAAATATTGTAATTATCTTGGCACTACTTTAAAAAAAAAAAAAAAAGCCATTTTAGCATCCCCCTACTTTTAAATAAATTATAGTGTTATGGCTATTAAAATTGTAATATTGTTTATTAAGATATGTCTGAGAATATTTTAGGGAAATTTAAAAAAAAAAATAGCCTCCAAGCTTTAGTTCAGAGTCTTACTAAAGTGAAAACTAGCACTGCTTTTGACTTTTTATTCTTGTAATTAAACTCTTTGAAAGACCTCACAAGCATCATAAAAAAAGTGGATGTTGAAATATGATGATCATGTCACAATTGTCAACAATCTTTTTGCTGCTGTTCTTCAAGGTACTACCTTAAACAGCAGAAGAGGCAGGCAGGGGGTGGGGAGGAGCTAAAAATGTCACGGAATGAACTGGAAGAGACATTGGCATACAACTAAGATGTGGAGGGTGCTGGTCAGGTGCTTAGCTGTGTAGTGACCCTATGAAGACCATCATTCATGAGAAAAATAATAAAATAAAACCTTGTGAAAGACTGAAAGAAAAAACAAATGATTTTGTAAAATGCATCTATTGGATGCTTAAGTACACATCATCAGTGATGTTTCTAGCTGAGGTTCATTAGGGGTTTCAGGCTTTTCAACATCATACCCCTTCTCCACGGTGAACCAATCGATACTGATTGGGTATTGACTTGTGTAGCTTTTATGATTAGAAATAGATTTTTAGAGCAGATAATAATAATAATAATAATAATCACCGTTTCTCCTACACCAGGTAAGTCCTTGTATTAAAATAAAATCAAAGCCAACTGCCCAGATATTGTAATGAAAGCCAACCGCCCAGATATTGTTATTAAAGACCACAAACCAAAAAATTGCCTCCTTATTGATATGGCAGTCCCTGCAGACTGCAATGTATCTTTGAAGATATTCAAAAAGTTGTCAAAATACAAGGACTTTGAAATAGAAATCTCAAAAATGTGGCATATGGGAACATCAACAATCCCTGTTGTAGTTGGAGCGTGAGGATTGGTTGGAAAAAAATTCCAGTAGACTAATTGAAGGGATTCCTGGAAGTCCATGCCTCAAGGAGATAAAAAATTGTTTTGACAAGTACAGCCCACACTTTATGAAGGGCTTTATCTATGTAATTTTTTTTTTTTTTTTTTTTGTCAGTGGAAAGTGTCATGATGCCATTTCTAACCTTAGGTCCTTGGGCGGGACCCAGAAAGAAATGTGTAAATGCCAGAAATCAAAGAAAATAAAAATAATAATAATAATAATAAACATATTAGTTAAATATCAAGTGGAACTTTGTCATACATAAAAATATTGTTCTATGTGAAGCACAAAGTTTACTACTTCTTTGCCTTTCAGGATGAAAGTCTAATATTAGAAAACTATAATTGCTTACATATTCCAACATCAAAATGAGATGCTACAATTAAAATGTGAAGAATTCACACCTATCCATTATATATAAATTGTCGCTTTTCTCATATTTACAATTTTGATGACACTATGTTAACTGACCATTGGATTTTGCAAGACATAACTTTTTATGGCAAATTACAAATATTGATTTGATCCCCATGATGTATTTAAGTATCAAAATATTTTAATTTTCATGCATTATTTAGAGAACAAATAATGCTTATGCCACGTCAGAACAATGCTATTTACAAAGATTCTTGGTCTATTCACAATGTAGCCTTGTGCAATATTAAATCTAAAATATACAAATTTGGCACATCATTAAATTTCTCCAAAAAACATTTTCTGTATCACAAACAGAATGATAAAGAGGTGAATGTGTTGTTACTGTCATTTGCTATTGTTAAGGCCTTAAGTTATATAAACTTTGTGAACCCTTCATTAAAAAAAAACAAAAAAAAAACTAGAATTTTAAAAAGCTCAACACTGCAAAAACAGGAATTATTAAATGTTTTTGTGACCTCTGCAGATTGTGAGGCTTTAATTTCACACTAGCTGAGAATTTAACTGGGTCAACCAGCATTTTCTCGGAAACAGAAGCTTACTAAGTTGTATCATAATGTCAGATGTAATTTCTGTTTATGTGATGAGGAGTTTTCATTATTATACACAGATTCCTCTGAAGTGTTGTCCCCCTCTTGGATGTTTTAGTCACAATGCTGCTGTTGCTTTTAAGTCAACTAGTTAAATTGTATCATAAAAATGCCAATTTAATGAATTTTGCAGTTGTATTATACTTTAAAAAATATGAAAAATAATTGATTGCATGATGTTCCATACTTCCTGAATATTAAACAAAAATAAATGAGTATTCTACTCACCATTGGCTCATTTTGATTTCTACATCAAGAAAAGAATAATGGTGAAACTTTATGATGTAGAGAAGTGTTATGCATGTATTCTTGGGCCTGGAATAAAAGAGTGGGTATGTTGGAATAAGTTGGAACATTGGAAAATCTTAAGGAGTGGACAGGATTAGCTTAGAGTTTAGTTTTTTTGATTGAAAGAATGGTACAGCAAATTATTTAATGAGACATTTTTCTTCTAGATCAAAATATTTTTTACCACAAATATTAATCTTGGATAGTGTGTTTCTAATGGCCTTCATTTGTTTTTTCTTTTATCTATGGTTCATTGTGTCTTGTATATAGCCAACAAGTGATTGTGAAAAGACATGAATAATTTTGAAGATTCACTCATCAAACCCTCCAAATATTCATTTCTTAGGTACATATTTTAAATTATTTTTAAAATAATGAGGAAATGCAGCACATTAAATGACTAAAATATTTTAATTTGTTATAATTTGAATTAATTTTTAAAATTGAATAAAGTATAATCTTAATGAAATTTTAAAATCTTTATCGAATCAATTATGCAATCCTAAATGATCATTTTTTTTATTTTTATTTTATTTTTTTTTATGAGTTTTTTCTTTTTCAAGAGGTGGGGAATAAGAGCTGGGGGTTGGGTAGTTTGGAAATTTTTTTCAGAGATTAATATCATGAACCCCAAAACAAATATATATCTATATGCATTGCATTTTATCAAGGATTATTATTTATTAACATTATTGTTGGATGTCATTTTAAAATTAAAGGTTTCATTTAACAGCAAGTAATTAAAATTTATTTTGCTTGGCTAAAATATCTTATTGTGAAGTGATGCTCAAAGAATTCTGCTTTATCTCTAAATATATTATCACATTGTGTATATTTATAAAAGACTACTGAAAGGTTCTCTGCCTATACCAAAGTTGGCAGCCCCTCATATAATATGTATATTATATATTATGTATGGAACAGAAACTGAGAATAACAGAATTCAAGAACATGAATGGATTAATAAACAAAAGGAATGAAATCATTTTGATCCCTTGGCACACTGACACATTCTCTTTTGTAAAACATGACAAAGTACTGATAATTTGGCAGCATCCAATGACACATTACATTTTACCAGACAAAAAATGAGACCTCTATAGATGGAGTCCTGGTTTTGGTGTTAACACTGTTTTCTCATTCTGTGATCCCTATTGTCTTCATCTTCTGTTGTCATGCAAAACCCATTTTTCATCACCTCTAACAATGCAATGAAGAAATAAAAGTTTGGCATTCCTGGTTAAGACTGTTGCAGATGGTGGAACACTGTGTTCAGTTCTCAAGTGAAAGCTTACGAGAAACCCGAAATTCCTTCTTTAAAAGTTTTTCCAACTAAACCATGAAATACACAGCAAATTCTAGATGTAGTATCTTACCATTCAAACTTCATTCTGCCTTGGTTGGTTGACTCTAAATACATAGTGGTGAAATCTGTAATTACTTTCCAAACAGCCTAATATGTAAATTGTCTCTGAAAACTTTTGGTTTATGAATATTAAAAATGATTGCAATTATGACTGCTGCTATATTGGAGCACAATAGCTACTCTATTTATTTTTAACCTTGAGTGATGTAGGTCAATGACACAGGTTCAAAACTATTTCAGAATATATTTAAGTGTGAATCATCACAGCTGAGTTTCATTTCTAATCTTTTTATATTGACAGTGTTCTTTTTATACCTGGCTTTTATTTTCATGTGACTTGAAAAAAAAATTGAGTTTAAGATTTGTCATTTTGGAATTATCTTTTGATACCAAATGGGGTCATTGAGGGTAGATTAAACGGTAGTTTACCCATGGTCACTTTTAGCAAGGTCTTTGAGCAATCTGTTTGGATAGCTTAGAGAAAGAAAGAAAAAGAAAAGGTTGAAAAGTGAAGAAAGAAAAGTAATTATTTGTGTGTGAGTTTTATTTGCTTACCCCCAGTGAATGTGGTTTTGTATTTGACAGTCTGGGTTCCTATTGTATCCACAGACTGAATGAAGGTAGACAAGAATTATAATTTGAAAATGAGATAAATCTCATTTTAATTTCCCATGTTTTTGATGTTATAGAAAAAAAGAGAAATTGTGAATGAATTGGATCAAAGCAAAAAAAAAAAACATTAGTAAGAAGGGAAAGAGGATTTGAGTGTGCAGAGGAAGTTGTGTAGATAAGAGTGATAGGGTAAGTATTTTGCATATTGTCTTAATTTCTAATGTTTGATGAGACAAATGAAAAACTGAAAGATGGAAAGTGTAAAGACTAGAAGAAAAGAAAATGATAGTGGATGAAATCGATAAAGAAAAGTAAGAATGCTTGTATTGGTTTTGGTGGCGGTCAACCTTTCTGTATTTTTTCTTTCTTTCTAACAAGTTGGAACAAGATGCATAACTGACTGTGGATGTAATCTTGACTGACAGTTTTTTTTTTTTATTTCTTTTTCCTTTTTCATTTATATTATTCTTTCTATGTGTGTGTGTGTCCTTCTATAGGAAAGGTAGAAGGACAAAGCCCTTTAGTGACAATTTCCTTCTTTACTCAAATGTTAAAACACACTTGTTTAGTTAGATGTTTTAATCACTTGTGCTTTCTTTTTGACCCTCACTCAAATGCACAAATTTTCCTGCATTTGTATTTATTATGGTTCTCATACACATTTAGGTAAACACATTTCTTCATTTCCTTTTGTTTATACACACACACAATTATTTTGTTATATTGTGAAATAGTGAATTACTAAACAGCAAAACTTTCCCTAAGTTACGGTTATCAATATCTAATCCCAAATTGACAATGGTAGGAAGGTGCTTGGTTTAATCCATTAGTGTCACAGGCTAAGGAGAGAAAGAGGATCATGTTTAGTCTTCAGAATTTAGTAACAGACTCATATTTTTTTAATGCTAAATAAAGAATAATGTTCACCAAATACAAGGCTCAAGATCCATTCAAAATGGAGTTACTGTTAAAACTGTTACTGTTAAAAGACTTACTGTTAAAACTGATATAATCAAGTTGTATGATATAAATGGAGGTGATAGGATGTTATATAGGATATGTAGGATAGATAATGAAGGAGCCTTATAGTCAAATCATGCTGAAAACACCTGTTCTTGTTTGATCACTGAAGTTAAGCAATGTTGAGCCTGATCAATATTTAGATGGGAAACACCAGGAATTAAGTGATCTTCTACAATCCTAAATATCTTTTGGCTTTAAATAGCCCAGAAAGGTTTAATAAGAAATTTAAAAAACAACCAACCAATCAATCAATCTTGGGAGATGAGAGCCAAGTAGGACATTCTCCTTAGATTTGAAATACAGAAAAAATAAGGTTGATTTGGCTCCAGTCATGGTGGAATTAAGGGCAATCTCCTATTTTGATAAAGAATTTTTGTGATACATATTAGCAATTTTATTAGACTGTATTTTTCTATGATTGTATTCTTAGGTGAATTAAATTGATATCACTTGGACTTTTCATTTCATTATTGAAGTTTAAAACTTTAATACTATGACTAATTTTATGGTTAATTTGCAGTGTAATACCTGCGCTCAGTTTGCATTAAAAATTTCCAGAATACTTACATTTATGTGTAACTGTACATACTCCATTCGAATCTGGCTTGATAAATTTGATAAAATCTACTGTTTTGAAATTATCGACAGTGAAATTTTAGATTCATTCGTGTCGTTGGCGGCAGCCATTACTGTCATTCTTTGCATACATTCGCTGCGGAAAGCTAAGCACGGAATTAATCTTTCTTCTCTAAATTTGTTTCAATTACTGCGCACGAGAGCTATTTATGTAGACACGCTCAGTTTGCGCAATGATACCTACATTGATAGCTATTCTGCAGCAAATGTATGCAAACAACGCTAGTAATGGCTACCCGTGACGTGAATGAATCCAAACTTTCACTGTTGATAACTCCAAAACAGTAGATTTTATCATATTTTGTCAAGCCAGATTCGAATGGAGCATGTACAATTACACATAAATGTAAGTTTTCGGGAATTTTTTTAATGTGAACTGGGCGCGGGTGTTACACTGCAAATTAACAAATTTTACTACCCTTGCAAAATTTGAGTGTTAAAAATTGTAACAAAAACTTTTTATCACAGCATGGCACTTTTTCATGTAGCCATTATCACATATTTGTTTAATCATTTGCATGCTATTAGTATTAAAAAGAATTTTTATAGTTTCTCCTGTTTAAATTTAACTTTTCTTAGACGCCTGAGCCCCAAGTTAGCCAGAAAAAGTTAGGATATTGTTCAATCAGCTTTAAATTACCAACCTTGAAAAAAAATTGATAGGTTTTAGAAGTCAATACATTAAATTCAATTTATTCTTTTTATTTTATAAACTTCAACTCCTTGTTATATTTTGCTTATATTGTTGTAAGATATCAGCATTCAATTTTATACAAACAAAAATATACTCTAAAGCCATTCTTTAAGAGTTTCACAAAATTATTCCCTGTAGAGATAGAACAAACTTTATAACATTTTACCATGTGATTGTTCATTTGTGATTGGTACAACTTTTTCTTTGTTTCCTTCTTTGGAGTTGTGTAGCAAGGGACTAATCGGTTCTTACCTAATTTTGGTTCTGAACTCAATTTCTATGCAAATTAAAGTTAACAAGAAAAGATTGTGTGTAGAATAGAGGCATTATTTGTTTGTTTATTTGTGTTGTTTTTTTTTAATCTGATTATTAGAATCTGAGACTTGAATTTGAAACCTATCTTCTAAGACAACAGTAAATGTTGCTTCTAAAGAATCCCAAACATTTACTGAATTTATCTCCACACTGAAGTTCACAACCATAATTGTAAACTTTATATTTTTAACGGCTGTATGGTATACAACTCATCAATGCTATATATACTACAGCCCAAAAGATTTGGAAGGTTTGAGCCACTCTATGGATTAAATAATTACTATGTTTCATACCTTCTATGGTCTAATTAACTTCTATTGAACCAGGATGTTGAAACTATTTAATTCATTAATGTATGACCATCCAATATTTTAGAAAGGTGTTGCCTGAAATTTAAAATCTACAATTAAACAACAAGTTAGATTCAGCAAAAACAGGTAAAATATTAGGAAATTTTATGCAGTAATGGGTTGATTTTGTTATTATATAATATATGGTAAAAGCCTTCAGGATGAGAAATTCCCTCTGGCTTGAAGTGAGCTACTAAATTAGTTTTGAATAAGGTAGACAATCATTAATTTTTAGTGGATTCTTCAAAATCCAGAGATTGGCAGAAAACTTTTGGCCTGAACAAGTCAACCTTACTTTGTAAGCTTAGCTTAATAGGGACACAAGGCCACATGCGAGATGATTTGTAATTTGAACAATGAGTTTACCTTTCTTTGCAGTCTTTTCTCATGTTTGTATCTGCATATGTGCATATGTGTTTAGATCAGCATTTATCTAATGACATGTTGCTTGAAGAAAATGCAACTAATACCTGAATGTTCCAAATCATTGACAATTCTGTTTCTCTCAACCTTTCCATATATATAAACATTGGTATATTGATATTTGCAAGCAAGTGCATAAACTTATACAGACTAAACCTATTGCACACTGCCATTGAAGTATTCATATATAACAGTGGTTCTTAACCTTTTCTGTCCAATGCACCCTTTTCAATATATGTCAGAATGTCATTCTCCCCTCCCCCCCCGTTATGTTTTGAATATCTCTCTGCGTAGTAGTAGTTTTAGTACAGTTCTCAATGTCCTGAATAGCAACCAGATTTGCTATGCATAGCCACCCTATGTTCGCCAATTGTTGTCTATTTATACTTGTCTATCTAATTTGCATACAATACTACACCTTCTTTCCAAGATAATCTGCTTGGAAAGGTGCATTCCAAATAAGATGCATATATTATTGAAAATCTTCATTCTTTTTCACATTAGTACACATATATTTACCTGGATTACTTTTCTAGAAGAGTTTTACAGATTTAATAGCAATAGAAAATGTTGATGGATTTTTAAACTTGAATACATATATAAAAATTTCTAATTCATAACCAATTATCAAATAAATAAACTGAAGCATACTTCAATAAACAAAAACTTCAACAGAATGCCAGGGTATTGGAATTCAGTAAACAAAACTCTGTAAATAAAAATAACAAATAAAAGATTCTCTCCCCCCCTCCCCCTGCCTAAAACTCTGAAATTCCCCTTTGGTTCAGAACCACTGATATATAAATAACTAGCAGTAGAGCCCGGCGTTGCACGGGGATGTAACAGTAAGAGATAGATCAAGTATCGACCATCGTAAAGACTGAAAAATAAAATTGACAAAGATTATTGTTTAAGGTTGATGGACACGCATGTCTTAATTAGTTTTTTTTTTTGTTTTTTTGTTTTTTTTTACAAATTTCAATTTATTTTGTGCAAAAACAATTGTGTTTTTCCAATTTTTGGCACTGTCAGAACCACCACAAGGTAATTTTACGCAGTCCTGTGAAGTTTTGTTGAAATCGGTTGAAAAATGTAGGAAATCCAATCCAATATATAAACGTACAGACACACACACACACAATCTGCGTTTTATAATAAGTAAGATGTACAAATGTTTCTGGTGTTCTTTTTAAATTTAATTAAACTTTTGAGATCTTGTGCTTTCGACTATATTTCAGCTTTATGCTTTTGTAATAATGCATTGTGTATTTTGATAAAAACATGAGACTTACATCTCATATATAATGTAACATTTTATTTTAACTCTGGACTTTTGTCAGTTACCATTGGTCAGTGTGTGTTCGCATGTAGCTTCAGAGCCAATAGCCAAATGTAGATGTTACATCCTAGTGTGCAGCATCTGAGGGACTCTGTTTTCTCTCTGGGGTTGGTTGTTACACACACACACATGTAACACACACACACACATGTAATACATACACACACACACACACACGTAATACACACATACATACACGCGCACACACACACACACACATATATATGTATATAGCTGTAATATAATTCTTTCTCACACTTTCAACCCAGGTGCAGCTAGGCTGATATCATAGCCCTGCACTTGGTGAATGGGAGGGTGTCATCTGCAACTGCCTTCTCTGACATAATGAAAAGTACATTCTACCAAATCTGAGGTGAGCCACATACTGCGTATTATGTGATCATCACACGCAAATAATATGGTGTAGAGTTAAAATAATATATATAATAGTTTTCACTGATTTTGATAATAGCCACAAGTGTGGTTGAAACTGTTAGGCCTGAAATGTTTGGTCAGTACTTACATTCACTGAATAGATATTTTCATTCTTTTCATGTTTAAGTAAGGAGGCACAGTGGAGTAATGGATTGCATCTTGGATTGAGGAATCTGAGAGCCGAGTTTGAATTCCAGTCGAATCCATTATATTCACTTACGTGCTAATACCTTTGAGAAAGGTATGAATCCTCTTCTTCTCTCGCCCCAGCTATGGGTAAATAGCAAGACAGACTGAGTTCTATAGCCTTGGATGGGAACTAGTCTACCATAGAAAGAAATGGCAACCTACTGTGGGAAAAAAATCTGCTTCATCAGTAATGTATCAAGATACATGATTGCCTAAGCATGTATCACGTATGGCATATAACTGACTGTATATTTTAGAATAAAATCCTTGGTCATGGTCTTCTTAATTAAATTTTTATTTTATTTCATGTCCATGACAATCTGTAATGGAATGCAAACAAGTTTTATTATATAGGAAAGGGAATTCATTTTTATATTTTGTTATCTAATTTTATTTTTAATCTGAAGATTTGGCTAAATTCTCTTTTTACATTCCACATGGATTTTTACCAAGGTTTTGAAAAGGTGAATTGAGTTCAGTTTTAAGGATTTTACTCTGTCAAGCAGCTTACCATTCATGTCAGCTTTAATGAAATACTGGAGAGTTGTTTGAAGCTATGAGCTGACTTAGAAACTTAATTTTCATCTTTATACATCTTTATTTGTTATAGTACCAAAAGGTGTTAAGTCATGTAAATAATCTTATTTGTTTATTACCGTATTTTCCAGCTTACAAGATGCACTTTTTTTCCCTGAAAAATATATGTATGTCTTCCAAGATGAATGTAAGGCAATGCCCAGGCTCAAGTAATTGGCTTGAATGATAGGGACCTGGATTTGTATGTTGAGTCATTACACTATAATGTTAGCTATCTATCTAATTCAGCCTTTTATATGATTATGTGATAAGTACCACAGTACTTAGCTGTTTCAAGTATTTCCAAGACTATAAACCTTCCTGGAGCTGAGCCACATGCTCTGTTTACTAACAGCGGTGGGAGCCTTTCTGCTCTTGACTAGTATGTCATTACCATACAAACAAAATTGGATGAGTGATTAATGTAAACAATACATGGTGCCAGTATGTGAAGGATGCATAGTGAAAATGTTTTTGTATGAGAATGACTTTTTTTTTTTTTTTTTTTTCCCCTAGAAATTTCTATCCAATATTAGGATGCATCGTTCAAGCCGCAGCATCTTATAAAAAGCTGGAAAATACGGTATTTATTGATTTTTACCCAATTTTATTTGAATTTAATATCAATAACAATATAATTTGAATCCTTTTCTTAGTACTTGATAAGAAAAACTTTGATTTTGTCTTTGGTAACTGTTCCTAAGATTGAACATATTAATATTGAGCAATATGCCTGAGTAGGCATCTGCAACAGGGACTGGTGAGTTGCCCTAGCAGCTGGGGTGTGCTTGAAAACAAATAGCTGGCCATTTTATATATGTGGTGTCATTTTTCTTCTCCTCCTACTTTGATCATGTGCTGTATTCACCAATCCTTTCACTCATGCCCCACTTTGTTCTAAGAATCGTTGTACTCTCAAACAAGCTCTGAGAATTTAAAGAGAAAAAAAAACGCCCCAAAACATTTACATATATACCTATTTATAATTAACTAATCTGGTTTAATATTTAATCATGTTCACCTACTTTGGCAGATGCTGTTTTCTCTGATCTTTATGGGACAACAATATTTTCTTTGGTACTGTGCATGTGTGTCGTCATTACTTGAATATTCATCTATGAGGCACTGGGTTTTTTGTCTGAGCTTTTGATTAAGGTGATATATTGTTGTACCCACATACTCCCCTGGTCTTCATTCTTTTGTAGTGTCTCTCCAATTCCATTATAACTTTCATTTATTTGTGGGGGTCTAAAAAGAGCGTTTGAGATTCCACCCATTAATCCTCTCTTTCACATCTCATCCACCAGTCTCCTCTCCAAAAATCCCAAAATATTTCAAATTTTACTAAAAGTCTTGTACAGCTGTTCCTTCAATGACTGTTACACAAAACACCTTTTTTGGCATGAAATGACCTCCAGGGTTGATGTACTGTAAAACAAAAATCCAATCCCAAAATATCTCATTCAGCCACTTATCTCCCTTTATATGGCTATTCTTTGAGGTTTGCAAGCATTGAAAGAGAAAATCTCTGCTGATAATGTCATCATAGTGATATGTAAATGAGGTACTGTATAAAAGACATTATCGTTATACCTATGAGAGAGTTATCTTCTCTTGACAAAACTACATCGGTCAGAGAGAATACTTATCATAAGTCATGTTAGCAGCCGATCTATTCCAGATGTCTTTTACTCCTTATATATAGTTAGTGGACAATTGACTGACACCTATCACATCTGTACATCTTTAGTTACATCAGAGTTATCTTTTCCTGAATAGAACATTCCTGTAACCCGAAAATGATGCATGCTGTGCAATTTTTTTTAGATCCGGTCTCTCAAACCATACACTATGGTCACTCTGTTTTGGGAGTCTTCTGGTATTCTTAACTCTGGTGAGAGTACCCACCTTTATTCTTTTATATTACATGTAGCTTTATGTTAAATTCTGTGATTAGTTCTAATATCCCAGACATCATTTAATAATCATCTCTGGTAGTCCTTATTTTTATTTTTTATTTCCAAACCTGTTAGTTTTTATTTTTTCAGCAGTAATCATTGATTTCACCTCTCCAATCCGAGTAGCCAAATTGGTTCAGACTTTGATTTCATAGTGACCATACCTTAAATTCAAATTGACACCTTTCAACATAGCATCCAATTTGACTATATTAATATGAGTGCAATCATCTTTCTTTTTTTTTTCTGTCATGACTCACCCTACATGTTAACACCACCTGTTACTAAAACAATGCTTATCAGTACACTACCATAACTCTTTCCAATTTAGGTATATACCAACTCCTGCTCATTGGATCATCCTCTCTCTCTCATTGTAGCAGTTCTCTTTCTTTGCAGTTCACTCTTTCTTCAGCTCTTCTCTGAAGATAATTGCATGCAGTTTGTAGCTATTCTGCATCCTTCCTCAGATTGTCTTTTGATTCCAGGATCTTTTTTTCCCTTTTTGAAAAACTAGCTGACCCATCTTGTTTTTTTCAATCTCGGCTCCAAAGCTGCTCCTGATTCCAATGATTCTGACAGTTTTGCATTCAACCCAAATTTTTTGAAATGATCAATTACCTTAGTTATTGTCACTTTCTATTTCATTCACCAATACATCATCTACATAGGAGTTAACTGGTTGTTTCCATTTTATCAACATATTGCCTTGAGGACAGTTGTCATGATTTTTTTTTTTTTTTGTGTGCAGAATTCAATCCAAATCTCAACCTAGTTAAACAGTACATTCTGCTCATATATAATTTACCAGCTGATATTTCCAGTTTCTCAGCCACATGAAGCCTCTAGGTTAGAGTAACAAGTTCTCCCTGTTATAACGTCAAATTCTGTGTTCTTCCATGATGATAAATTTCAATCTTCTGTTCTGGTTTCAAAATCATAAAAACACGTGAAAAATAGAAACTTGTGTGTATATAGCCTACTTACATTGGCATCTTTATTTTTTTTTTGTGCTTCAACAATTTCTGATGATTCACAAGTGTGTCCCTTTGTGTTCAATTTATGGTGTGTTAACAAAAACTGCAAAATAATTTATCACCATCATGACAAAAATCATCACAGAAAGCTGACTCTTCAGCTCTGTATTTTGCCAAAAGTGTGCACCTACCAAGTTTTTGCTCGCTTTTCGTTTACACATTGTGAAAGATAATGAAACCAGCATTTAAAAATCTAATTTAATTACTAAACTAACAACTTTCTTGAGAGTGTGTGCCATGCTATTTATATGCTAATATCACACTTGAGTATTTGCCCTGTGGTAACAGGTTTGGCCAGGTTAATATCATGAATTAGGTTATGGCACTTGCACAGTACTGGGATCAGTAGTGGAAAATACCTCAGGTTATTTATTGAATGACATGTTGCAGCAATACAGGTTGTAGCACTTGTGCATAAATGACTGACTTTGCTGTGTATTGTAAATTTATGCAAAATAATGATTCTGCTGAGTTCCAGCTCAGAATTTTACATTTTACTGTTGGAATATTTTATTTTTTAGTAGCAAAATTCCTGTTTTTCATGATTTTCTTTGTTTTCCATTTTCTACTTTGTTTCTGTGTTTGCTATTTTATTTTTTTCATCTTTTTTTTCATTTTCTGTATCATGGAGAACTTGCCACTTTACTCTAGGTAGGATGATTTCAATTTAAGTTGTTGAAACTTACACCATTGTCTCCACTCTTACATGGTCTCTCTGCATACATCTGAATGATATATCATATAGATATATAATTCTGGAAGGTCTGATACTGGTTGGACATTAATTTTTGTTGACTGAACTAATGCCATCAGTGGCAATATTCCTGTAGAGTAATTGGCCATGGTTAATTGTAATTGGTAGGGATGCTCAATGAACAGAATTGATAAAGTTTACAATAAACCGTAACAAAAAGAAAAATACAGGGCAAAAAAATAATACTAAGCAAACAATATATGCAAGACAAAAATAGGCAAATTAACAGTAATGAGGTAAAAAAGGTCACAAAGTAAGAAGGGTGTTAACACACAAAATGGATACAGATATGTAATTAATAAAACTGATTGAAAACAAATTCAAAAATGCACAAAGATCAAGGGAAAGAGAAATACTAGGGGTAACTGTTAAGCAATAGAGATGTCATCAGGGCTTGGAGAAGAGACCAAGATAAAAAAATATTGCAGAATTGATTAAGTGACAAAAATGGAAAATGAGCATAATGCATAACAAGAAGAAAGGATAACAGATGGAGCATAAGGTTGGTTGTATCGTGCTACATCCAGTGGGTAGAAAACACAGTATGAACTGTAGTGTAATTGGCAGAAATGCTCAGCAAAAAGAATTGACAAAGTTTTCAATAAACAATAACAAAGAAAAGAACAAGGCAAAAAATAATACTAAGCAAACAATATATGCCAGACAAAAGTAGGCAAAGCAACAGTAATGAGGCAAAAACTTCACAAACTAAGAATGGTGTTATCACAAAAAAGCATACAGACAAGTGATCGCAGCGTTTTGACTTCAAAACAAGAAAGAACAAAAATATGGCAGATGAGACTGAGAAGTGGCTATTCTTATTGGCTGGAAAGAAATCCCAGCATGCCTCTGTATGATTTGTCTATAAATTTAAGAGGGGGGAAGTTTTTGCAGTCATTCCAATACGGATTGGAACTAACAATTCCACTTTCTCATTTCCCTCCCCAGAGCATGAGGATACCTTCTTCAACCCACCTCTTTCTCAAATTTAATTTTGCCCCGCCTCTTCTTTTCTTTGCTCATATTTCTCACTTTCAACACAGATGCTTTCTTCTAAAACCATTCAGTGTTCTTTGCTTGCCATCAAATTCTCTATTGAAGTTACTGTCCTCAATCTGACAAAAAATATCCTGCCCCTGTCTGGGGCTTATGTTTGCAATTTCCCAGTACCCATTCTTTGGTTATATGCTTACACCACATTGCATTCTCTCATAACTCTTGCCTCATTGACTGTAACACCTTTCAGTTGACCCATCACGTCCATACCCATTACTCTGTTAGTACTATAATTTGTGTTTTTTTTTTTTAAGCACTTAGTTTCATTTTCATCCCACACACCATTAACTCCACAGTACCGATTCCTCGACACTGTCTTTCCTCCATCAACTGCTCTTCTGCTTCTCATCTCACTCAGCTGTTCACTAGCTTCGAAGTAATCAAGGTAGTCATGCAACCCATATCAAGAAGGGCTCTCATCCCCCTTCCCAGTACCAGAACTTCCACTGTTGGCAATGAATGTAGGCGTGCCTTTATTTAGCTGAAGGGGTAGCTGCTGGTGCAGTAGCAACAAACAAGCTGTTTCTTTGGCTACATTGAGTTGTATGACCTGCTTGGTTAGATTGGTAGCAAATCAACTCCGTCTTAGGCTTTTTGCAGTCTTTAACCATATTCGCCCCCAGACACCTAAAACACTGTCCTTTTGAAAGTTTGCACTTTCTCTCCTTTAGATGAATGTCTATAAAAGACTTTGAACTAGTCTCTATCTTAAGTCTAACTGAGCAACCTCGTCTGATTCCAAATATAGACCTTGTGTATCCTCTTCTAAATAGGAAAGAAAAGTTCATAGATTTCCTATCTTCAACAGCTTCACAAATATTTCTGTTCTAGGGGCCAAAATTAAAGCAAACAATGTCATTAGAAACAAAGAAAAGAGGCTGGATTGTTAGAATCCTCCTATATCTTTTGAACAAGAGTAAAGGTTTAACCTTTTTTTCCTGTTTAGGATTGGCTTTTTGCTTACTTTTAAAGTCTACTTCAATTCTATATTTCTAATATCACTGCTTAAAAGTCTGAACTTTTTTTTTACTATTTATTTACTCCCCCCCCTCCTCAATCATAGATATATTCATCTATTGTTTTATTCTTTTTTACTTCTGGAGGTCCTTTCCATCTTTGTGGCATTATCACCTTGCTTGGGGTGATGCCTTTTACTCTGTAATCTTCTACCTTGAGTGGCTCTTGAGCCTTTTATATAGTGAACATCATTGTGAAAAAAAACAACTTTTTTTTAAATGGCTGTAAATGCTGGAAAATCTCTGAAATATTGTCATGGCAAAAAAGAGAACACAAATCCTATTTAAATATACTAACTTTATTCATGCATTTTCACAGCAAAGAGCACTTGTCCTTTATTGCCAGTGTTGTGCTTAACAAAGGTACTATTTTTTTTTAAAGTATTAATGTTTATTATCATTCTGATTTTGGTTGAAAACAAGGGTTGGTATAATTCTTACACTCAGTGAATTGTGGAATTGGTGTGTTAATGGGTAGAATTATTTAGAATAATTTTCTTATACTCTTTGGAAATTTTCCTCTTTGAAGAAATTTGATCAAATTCAGCTAAATAAGATTAAGAACTGTTTAAGTTCTACCAGAATTTGAAATTCTGCAGCAAAATATTAACTCTAGGTTAATATTTAACAAAAGTTAAAAAAAAAAAAAAAAAAAAACACCTTTTAGAAACCAACTAATGACTGTTTTACTAAGAGTAATATTTAAAAAAAAAAAAAAAGTCACAATTTATGCAATTCATTTATTGACTTATCCCATACTTCATCCTTTGATATTTTTTTTTGTGACAGGTGGTGGGGGTGGGGATAGGTTATTGGTAGCTGTGAGATTAGCTGTTTCCATACAGGAAACATTTAACATTCACTGACTAAACAATATTACTGATGGCTGAAATTAATAAAATCTTTTTCTTAAGACATTTTATTCAGTAAACAAAACTTATCAAGGCCATTGTTACTTTCTCTAATATTGATGGGAGTTTCTTTTCACACTGTTTGTTTTTGGTAGTGTGTAAAGTTAATAGTTTGATTATATCATTATTTGCTCTTCCAGTTGCATGTGTTACCTGCATTTGTTTCATTTGGAAGGGTTCAAGTAATGTTTTTTTGTTGTTTTTTTTAATATAAAGAGCTCTTCGTGATTTTGTAGTACCAGTTTATAGTTTCATTCATTTGAAGCCATTTTCATCATTGATTTGAAGAAAATTTTGTGCAAAGATATTTTAAACATTTTGGAATGAACTCTGGCAATGCAGCCAGAGTTGATCAAGCTCTGGCTTGTGCCCATGAAGTGTAACCTTGCCCTTAGCTTTCTTCTTGTGACCACAACCACCTTGAAGCAACTTCTGTTTCCATGGTGGCCACCTTCGTTCTTCACTTACTGACTCTTATAGTGCTCAGCTTGTTATAAGTCCTGCATTATTTCACCAGCTCAACATATTTTGTACTCTTCTTCTAGTAAACAATCAAAGAATGATCTTCCTGGAGGCTTCTCAGATGAGTGGCATGTGCAGATTAATATATGCTTGAAGAAATATTAATTTCTAAGAACATTCTTTGTGAGAAATAATTGTCTTATACCTTACTGTTTCCTGCTTGATTATGTTATTTTAACTGTAAAATGTTTTTACATTGTTACTTTTGTCATAGGCAAAGCAATTTATGTGGTTACATGCTGTTTGTAAATATTTTAAAGTTTTCTTAAAAGTTTTGCCCTTTTTTTATTGCCAATTTATGGAGTCATTCTAAACAGAATTTATAGATGCATAAATATTGTCATGTGACACTGAGACCAATGTTTCAAGGGAGTAAAGTAAGCATTATGTGTGCATATAAATAAATAAATAATGATTCCTAAAATATTCTGAAACTCCAAGCTATATAGTTTTAAACAGGTATAAACAAATATATAACAAAGTAGATGGTGGTAGATAAGGCCATGAATTAGTTTATATATCTTCTTTCAAATTAATTTTTAATTGGTCTTTGTTAACAGTACAGGTGACTCTACATATGATCTGATGAAAAATTTGATGTCATTACAATCTCCATATAAGTAGTTAAAAAAAAAAAAAGGACCTTTAATGTTGTATAGCAGCAGTAATAGGTAGTTCAGATGTAGACTTGTTCAAACCAATCCGATTTTATTATGCACTGTTTTTTGCAATAAAATTGTTGGTATAATTTTCAGCATATTCTTATATTTCTCATAAGAGCTTATCATATTTATTTGTTTTATTGTAAATATTTACAATAACTTATTTAGTCATACGAGATTTTATTATGCAACATGAGCATTGTTCATCAGATTGGAAATAGTTTCTATGGCCTAGATCTTTGTGGATTCATTTATAAATAAAAGTTTATTTTGCATGCCATCTCATAAAACCTGATACCTCCAAAACAAGTTCTTAGCAATTTTTTTTTTTTTTTTTTTTTTTAAGTAAGGCTTCATATTAGAAACTGAAACTCCTTTATAGCTTATAGCTATATAAGTACATTTTGAAAATTTTATCAATTTTGAAAACATTGACTTACATACATACATGTCAGATTTTACTATGTTTCATGTATAAAATATTTAATCTGTAGAGGAAAAGAACTGAAAAATAATGAAATGTAGCAGAATAATAACTACATCTGTCACATTGGTTTCGGTCAGCAGGACAAACATTGTGCTCACATAACTGTAAAGTTGTCCAATCAAGACTCAGAATAGGACACACCTATATCACTCACTCATTTCTCCTAAAAAAATTAACACTCTCCTGAATGCACAGCATGATAGGAGATATTTACTGTAAAACATATTCTAACTCTAACTGTAGTGACTTTTGCCCCTGTATGTCAACAATTTTATTTTATGACATGACTAGCTGAGAGCACCTTTTCAAGAAGATAAAATTAGACTATCCTACTTGAAGGAGGTTGGTCTATACCACTGGCTGTAGTAATAAGTACTTTCTAGAAGAATAACTGAGAGGAACAACCTATATATATATATATATATATATATATATATATATATATATATATATATTTTATTTTGTTTTTCTTTGTATTAAACAACTGACAGATGATATGACATTAAGACAATTGCTCAATCAACCACATAACTATGGTATACCAGTTGTTGTATAATAGTAATACTATTGCTGTGCAATATGGAAATGGTTAGCTTTTGTATTCTCTCTTTTGGTTCCTGGAACAACTGCTGTAAATATTTTGCTGAAATATTCATTTATTGAAAAAAAATTGTCAGTCATTTAGTTCATGTATATTTTGATTGTTCTCTTAGATTTAAGGAGTCACAGATATTCATTAAACTTAGTCTTTTCTGTCCCAGGTCTTGGAACACTCATATTGGATATGTGAGTATGTGATTTCCAGTGTCATATGGATTATTTTTAATCAGCATTCCTATTTGTTCATCATCAATAATTGCGGGTTTACTGGAATGTTCTTGATCTTTCAGATCAAGATTCCCACTTTCAGAAGCAAACCATTTGTGAATAGTACTCTCCGCTATGGAACTATTTTCAGAAAAAGGTACATAGTTTTTTTTTTACTTTCTTTTCAGTACTTTTTTTTAATTCCTTTTTTTTTTTTCTTTTTTTTAAATTTTTTTTTTTTTTTTTTTATTTTTTTTTTTCTTGGAATTAAAAAAAAAAAGTATGAAGTGATGATAATGCATCTCATTTTCCTCCATGTTCACTTTTAACATAAAAAATTTAAAATGCAAAATTCACACACAAAATATATAGAAAGATGTGTTGAAATGGAACCGTTCATGATATGTATATGCTATGAATTTCCAGACCTGTATAAAAATGCAGTTTCTCTCAGTAATTTAATTTTTTTTTTTTTATTTATTTTTTTTTTATTGAGCAAGCTAGTCTGATTGACCATTACTACTAAGTAGTGAGTTTGAGCTTTTCTTGGTATAAATTAAGTTAAAATGTGTAAATATCAACTCTGTCTTTTCCTCTCTCTTTACAAAAAGACCTGTCAAATAACTCAGACAAGGCCTTTTCTGACTAAATCTAAAGTATGGATTGTAGTAATGAGATCTGCTACACAAAAAACGATTTTGAATAAATCCTGGAATGTTAATAACTTGAGACCTTTTTTTTTTTTTTTTTTTTTTTTTTTTGATACCACCAGAAGCTAATGTTTGTGATTTTTAAAATATGCAAATCTTGAGATATTCAAATGACTATGGTTCTCCCACCCCAACTCCTGAGAAATTTGATTTGTGATATTAGTTTGGAGTAAAATTATAAAACAAATTTTAAATTTGATCTTGGAGAGAGAAAAAAAAAATCAACATTTTTTTTCCTGAATGGTAAGTTTTGTATTTCTTTTGCTGCTTTTTCTGAAGAGACTAATTCTGTTAAAAGTTTGAAATAAGGAAAAATTAGCAATGTAGAGGATGATTTCTTTTTCTTCACTCATCCTCACCATGTAATAATTTTCATAAGTAGTGAGAATTGACATGTTAACTTTATTTTATTAGTTCTCAAACTGGTTTAGGGCTTATATTTTCAAGGTAGGGTCTCCTGAAAATATATTTATTTATAATATTATGAGTAACTATTAATTCGCATAATAAAACCACACACCCCCATGTAAGTTTTTGTAAATATTTCTAATAAAAACAGATAGCTGAAATTCACATCTTATATTTATCATGTAAGTATATCTTAAAATTTTTTCTAACATTGGTTGGTTAAATAAATCTTATGAAAACATCTGATGTAGTGCAGTGGATTTGATCCACACTTATGGCCTTGTGTTGGACTGAGCTAAACTTAAACAGAAATGTTTCAATAACTGTATCAGAGAGCAGTTACTAGAGACAAATAATGTATGTATATAGGAAAATTTATGTGTTGTTTTTATATGATTACAGAGATTGCCCAGGTCTGTCTGTCTGTTAGGCAAATAAAGAGATTGTGTTTCTTGTTTAAATCTTTGCAGTCATCTGTTTTTAGAAACAGTTTTGACATTTATACAAATAATTTTGGAAGCATGTGATTTATTGCGGTAGGGATTTTTGGCAAAAGACTTGTCTACAATTCAGAAACTTTTTTTATTTTTTTATTTTTTGGCTTGAGCAAATTTCACACTGACCAGAACATTCTGAGTCATAATCCAGAGCAAATATAATCCTGAGCTATTGAAGAATATCATATTAAAACCAATATTATCAACCTTAATTTCATTTTAACTCCAAGATGACAACCACAGTAGGGAATAAAATTGTTAGCTTCAGTGACGACTTCCCATTTATGTAACTATTAAGCTATCACTAGACTTTATTCCTATTGTTTTTATTTAGTAATATTGATGCTTTTATTTTTGAGCCATTTTATGCAAGGTACTCCAAAATTAATGCATCCTGTTTATTCCCATGGAAACTGCAACAGATACAGGAGTCACAATAACACCGTTGGATGGAGCAAGCTTTCAGCTAGAAAATTCTATTTTCAACTGAGTCATTACTATTGGCTGTCCAGAGCTGCTTGGAATGTGGCTTGTCATCTAGATCACTGTTAGGACTGCTGAAAAGAATTACCCACTACCTAACTGTGCTCATGACAATTGTTTGATCTCTATAATGGATGTTCCTCAAATTTCACTGAATGCCACTGGGTGCAATTTTTTCTGTATGGCAGAATTTCTTGATACATCTCTGCATTATATGCATGTTCATGTCAGATGTCATTTTTCCAGATTATCAGGCAAAAAAAAAAATGATTGGTTACTAGTAGGAAGTTAAAACTTTTATTGGCGTATCCCCAACATATGCCTCTGATGTTGTGAGTCAGCATAATAAAATAGGTGGTATTACTTACAGGGTTACTCTTGTATGTAATGTATATCTAACATCAGTACTATCAGATCATTTAAGTACTTAACAGTTTGTGAGATATGTATTTTTGATGAGATTAGTTGGAGATAACAAGCCTAATCAATAGATATGGAATATAATAGGTAATACAAACCACTAATGTAAAAATGCTTACAGTTCAAAATAAGTTTTACCTTTTTTTTGTTTATGAACCTTACTTGTGATATGAGGAGATGCTGAAAAGTTCTTGGCCTAATCCACTTACCAAAATAATTCCTTTGATGTTTGGTTATTTAAATAGATTTTTGGTAAATGGGTGAGGCCTGAGAACTTTTCAGCCTCCTCATAAAATGGAGGTATTTTACATCTCTATTTGTAAGTTAACCACTTGAGTCAAGTTAACGTTTTGTAAATTGGAATTAACATTTTCTAAAAGCAGTTTAATGGAAATGCTGAGGATTTTTTTTTTTTTTTCTGCTCTCCCACTTCTGCCAAGATAGTCCCCCACCATACCAACAGCGATAACCTTCAACCCACCTACTCATTGCTGAGTACTTTCCTCTTGTAACATGTATTTTTAGATTACTGAAAATATAGTAAAGTAAAAGCCCTTGCTACTAACAGCATTCTGTAAGATATTAGTGAACAATTTTCCATTCCTGTTGAAATGAACTAAAAGCTTTGCCAATGTTCTCTGGCAAACCAGATGCTGGTGCAGAAGCTTCAAAGCATTGACTTTTCTTGGGATTTCTGATGGCTGGTGTTTTCTTTTTGGTGTGAAGCTTAAAAGTGAACATCATTGGTTGGCTTAGTTTTAAATGACCCCCCCCCCCCTTTTGCCCAAATGCTTGACATTCATTCTTTTTAGCATTTGTTCTTGCTGCTTCGCTGCATGGAAAATCCCTCATTTAACTCCCAACTACTGGCCTAAGTGGTGTTATTTAAACTGGTGATAAATACTAAGCTTTTTAGATATAGTTAGTATGTGTGTGTATGTGTGTGTGTGTGTGTATATATATATATATATATATATATATATATATATATATATATATATATAATGACACACACTCTCTCTCTGCTTCTACTTTCAAGTAAAAAGTATTCTTCATTAAGAATCCCTTCTAAGAAAAAAGAACAAAACTTGAAATGTTTTTCTACTTATTTTATTTTAAATTTTTAAGAAATTTTATAACATGTAAACATATTTCACTTCAAATTTATTTATAGAGTTGTTGTAAATTAGACAAGTTGAGGGAGGGAGTTGTACTTACATTACATTTTCAAAATGTTTTTTTTTTCCCAAGAACATAAGCATTCCATAAATTCAATAATGAATGAATACTGGAAATTTTTATTCAATTTCAATAATTATTTGAATTTTAGCAGATTTAAAAAAAAAATGTAAGTTGATATTTACCCCTGAGAACTTTTTAGTTTTTTTCTTAATGTATATAGAACTTTCAAGAACAAATATTTCCATTTTTTTGACTGAAATTGATTTTTATATTCTTTTTCTAAAATTCTACTTTTTAGTGATGTAAATTTTATAAATTGATTAAAACTTTATAAGTTATGAATAATTTGCGAATGAGTGTCAATTCTGCAAAAAATCTGAGCTCTTAGCTATTTTAGAGGCAAAATGATGGATAATATTATTTTGCATGATTAAAATATGTTTTGTAATTTGTTCACAAAATACATGTATGTTGATCAAAGTATCAATAACAGAAATGTTTATTGAACATGTGTGTGCATATATATACTTATTTACTATATTTAATCATTGACACAAAGGGGCATTTGGTGATGTTAAAGAGATCACCATGACTTGTCAGTTAAAGAGATTGTGTTTTTTCTGAGAAGCCAGAAACAATTTGAAACTTTTATTTGAAAAATAATTATTATTAGTGTATTTTATTCATTTAAACTAATTTTCTCATCTTTATTGGCTTTTTGTCTGATAATTTTCTGAGCTGAACTGCAGCCTCTTTTTGGTATTTATTGGTTACATTGGTTGAAAACATAAGGAAATTAATCAATTAATGGTCAGAAAGCCTGGATTAAAAATAAACTCGGTCACAAATACTGATTAGATTTCAGGTTTGGAAATTTCAATTTTTTTTCCCTTGTATTTTTATTCATTTATTTTTAAGCATCTAAAAAATTTTAACCATAAACTCCTGTAAAGAGTTAAATAAAACAAAAAAGAATTGTTTCATTGCGAGTTTAGATATTATTGTATTTTTAATTTATTATTATTACTATTATTATTGTAGTAATAATTAATAATAATAATAATAATTGAAAATATCTTTAGTCAGGATACTTCTTTTATTGTTTCTATTTTAATAGAGATGTTAGCAAAACAAATCCATTCTCTCAGAGTTGCTTGAATTCGCTTGACTACAAACTTCAAGACAAAATAATCTTTAATTTTTAAGGAGTAATGAATAAAAGAAAAATAATCAAGATATGTTAATTCTTTAATTAGAAAAAATTTGTGAAGTCCTGTTTTGGTTACAGGCTTACCTCAATGCTTTCTCTATTGTTTAAGCAATGGTTAATTTTATCTTTTTTCATCTGTAAACTGGATAAAAGAAATAACTATAGCATCACCCACTTGAGATTTAAGAAAAAACGTTTTTAAAGTTTTTTATATCTTGTAAACAAGTCCTATCCATAAATTCAGTTAGCAAGGATTAATGTTAACATGCACATAAGATAAACATATTCCATTCATTGCTGCATGTTCTAAATGTTCTTGTAACTCCCTCTCCAAGAGATCATCAGGCATTGTTGTTATCTCTTAAATCATACTTATTATAAAACCCAGGTTGTGTGTGTATGTGTCTGTACATTTATATATTGGATCGGATTTCCTACACTTTTCAACCAATTTCAACAAAACTTCACAGGACTACGTAAAATTACCTTGCGGTGGTTCTGACAGTGCCAAAAATTGGAAAAACACAATTGTTTTTGCACGAAATCAATTGGAAAACACGATTAAGAGGCATCGCGAGAATGAAAGGGGGACAACTTATCTCGAGTTATACTTATTATAAAACCCAGGTTGTTTGTGTGTGTTCGTTTATATATGGGATCGGATTTCCTACATTTTTCAACCGATTTCAACAAAACTTTACTTTTCTTTTTTGGCAGGTAGTGTTTCTTATTGTCTTGCACATTTTTTTCTTTATTTTTACATTCAGAATGCTTTAAAAATTCCATTTACAAGACAATTGTTTATAATAAAATTCTATTCAATCGTTAGACTCATAACGACTGAAAACAATGTTTTTGTTTGAGTTTGGGTTTGACCAATTCGTAAAAAAAAAAAAACTAATTAAGACATGCGTGTCCGTCAACCTTAAACAATAATCTTTGTCAATTTTATTTTTCAGTCTTTATGATGGTCGATACTTGATCTATCTCTTACTGTTACTTCCCCGGGCAACGCTGGGCTCTACTGCTAGTAGGCTCTATTCTTGACATGGGTTGTCTGAGAAACTAAAAACTCCTGTTCCTGTCTTAACCCAAAATTGGGGCCTAGTAGTTAAGCATAATTTTCTTTCTACATACTCCATAGACAGTTAATATAGCTTGGTGCTTAGTTCATTTCTAATTTTCAAATCTGGTGAGATTGATCCCTATTTGGTCCCCAATTACTGTGGTTGTGAACAGTCATAGCTCTCCACAGCTTCCTGTCCTTTGTTGGTTTCAGTGATATTATTTTCTTTATGAAATTTATATTGTAGTATGTGTTTCTCTATCCATTTGCACAAACTTGCCAAATTGGTTGTTCATTGCCTTCCTCTTTATTTTAATCTTGCTTTTAATCTGTCTTGGGAGTGTTAAATTTTCCAAGTTTTCCTTCCTGATGTGTTCCAAATATTTAAATTGTCATTCTCTGATTGTTAGCAACAGTTTCTTTGTAATTCTTTTTTGCCTTCCATCAGCATGGCTGATGCTAACCTCCAGGAAAGTGACTCCTTGTGCCTTCTCTGGCTAATGTTTCTGCTGACAGTATGTGGAAAGATTATATTGAATCAATTGCTAAGTCTGCTACTAGGAAGGTTTATTCACTGTTGTGATAGACAATTTTTCTTACCAGAATCTTACACATTTATAAGTCTACCATTCATCTATGAATTGAATATTGCTGCTACATCTGATCTGGTGCTTCTGCTATATGTTTAGTGTGTCTTGATAAAATCCAAAAAAATCTGCAATGTTATTAGTCCTAACCTAGCATCTCGGCTTCAGTCACTTTCCCACTGTCACAATGTAGTTTCCTTGTGCCTTTTCTATAAATGTTGTCATGGTAATTGTTCTGATAAACTTTTCCTCTTTGGTAGCTAGACTTCACAAATTTTAGTGCAGTACTAGATTGGCAGCTAGGTCTCTTGAAATGGCTAGATGTAACCATAAATTCTATGCTAATAGTTTCTTTTCTTACTTGTGGAACTCTCTTCTGGCTTGTTGCATTCCATTCAACTTCGATTTTCAGAACTTTAAATGCGATATCAGTTGTTATCTTGTGTCTTAAATCCTGCTCTTTTATTGTCCTCTCTCCTTAATAATAGTTTTCTTTTTCTCATATTCTCTCACACTCTGTAACCCTTTACATCTTAGTGGCTTTATTGCATTGCTTGGGATGAAATGATTAAAAAAAAAAATTATTCTCCTTAAAATTTGGTTATTTGTTATAGGTTCTGTTCATGGGTTTCTCAATATTTGTTTTGTTCTTTCTTTCATTTTTTTTTTTTTTTTTAAATTTGGTTATTCCATTACTTCAATTACAGTCACCCCCATAAATGATTACACTATAGGTAGTAAGTATGTAAAAGTCAACTCTCTATGAGAGACTGGAGGAAGAATGAGAGCAAGAAGATGCAAGCATGTCTGACCTTTCAATTAGTGACACTCGCTACTAGATTGACCTGTGTGTATAACTGTACCATATTTCATATTGTACTAGTTGTGTACAATAAACCTTTCTTCTAGTATCCACCTGGTGTTAAGTATTTATTTCCTTAGCATGGAATATAACAGTAATGAAATTTTTGAGTTGTCACTGACAGGAGAGGAAACCTTATTTAGTTCTTCAGCACTCTTTGCTGGTTTCTAATATTTGATGACTTAACACTTTACTCACTTTCTTGAAAAGTATCTTCTACAGTGAAATTGCTGTATCATAGTTTCTGGTGTTAAGACACTACTCAAATAGTTAAATTTCCATATCTGCTTGATTTTTGACAATATTGGAAATCCTTCATCCCTGATCTGAAATTTACTCTAATAAAAGGAACAGGTATCACACTTGGATAACAGCCAGTTGGTCAAATAAACAGTTCTTTTTATTTTTTTTCTGTGCATAGTTTTAATTTCTATATTTGTTTAATTTTGACATCCTCATTGACTAACAGACCACGGCAGCTATTAGGGAGATGTCATTAAATATACTTTAATGTTTAAAAAAAAATATTCTGTATTATTGTTTAGGTAATAAGCATTATAACATGACTCAAATAGCAATATTGCGGAAAAAGGAATTTTCGACAATATACACATTTTTTATGTATTTATGGTTTTTAATTTTTATAAAAAGTGACATTCTTGTACATGTAGTTATGGATAATATACATTAATTACTAATTTTTTTAATTAATAACTATTTATGTTCAGTTGTTGACATTAATAGCGATCTGCTGATACAATAATAAAAATTTAAATTTCATCTCTCTGATAGATGTCGCAATCTGTAAACTAAAATAACCATGATAGATTGTGTACCTCAGTATATAAATATATAATTGCTGGCATTTGTTACCCAAGTTTGTCTGTCTACTTGGTACTCAGGCACATTTGTCTCTTCAACGGCCACAGCCAAAATGTGATTTATACTACAACTATACTGAATGGACCTTAGTTTCTGGGAGAGTGCACAATTTTGTATGTTCAGACAATTAAACTCACTTCTTTGGTTAAAATGCTTTAAGGTTTTGTGCTACCATAGTTGTCAATGGCTTCTGAACTGCTTTGTTGGCCCAATTTCTCTCACAACACTTTATGAAACTGAATACAGTGTTAGAATTTGATATACAATTGGATTTTCTAGAAGATTCCAGTGTAAACCTTGAGTTCAGTTGACGAGGTCATTAACTTGAATTAACCTTTTTCTGAGATTGAGATGATTGCTTTCAAAATGAAGAATGTAATTTTTTTTTTTTTTTTTTTTTTGTTTTCATCTGAAATTCTGAATCATCCCCTTGAGATCATCTAGTCACTTCCTTCAAATCTCACATTGTTAACATTTCATTTCTTGGTACCTGAATATTTTGATTATAAAGTTTTAAATCTAGATCAGAATTTCATTCACACACTGACAGAAAACTTGTAGAGTAATCTGAGTTGTTAGTAACTCTCCTTTGTCCCTGAAATCATGCTTGACCTCAGTCATCATCTTTGCTGGCTGTACAACTGTTTTTTTTGTTTTTTTTTTTAACCCTATCCAACCCTACAAAATTTAACTTTTAGATAAGGTCAAAGAGAGGCAAAAATAATTTTGATTTTGCTACACTAGCAATTAATGTGGAAATTGATATTTACTTAGTTTGGCTTAGTAGTGCACAAGGCCATATGGTCAGGTGCAATCTTCCAAGTGGGGACGGCCTACCTGTTTAGAAAATGAATGTCAAAATACTGGATTCTTAAAGACTAATGACACCAGTAAGAAATGTAACTATTTTAGCATTGAAGCAAACCACGTACTGTGAGAATTATTTTTCTAAATTTTCCTTTTATAAGCATCATGAGTACAATGGATTTTATGAATATTAAAAGAAAAAGAAAAAAAAGTAACATACTTTCTACTATTGAAAGTTTTAAAGTTGAGGGTGAAACATTATTTAGAACTCTTCAGTGAATGTGACTTTTTTTTTTTTTTTTTTTTTTTTTAAAAAAAAAAAAAAGAAAAAAAGGATATTATTCACATAGAAATATCATTTAAATAGTTGTCTGTCTGTTCATCTGTCTGGAGCCACCAACCCCATAGGCTCTAACATTTTTCTTTCCTCTTTCAACCTTATGGCAATGATAACATCCTGCATTGCTGGCATTGGTGACACTGGGAAAAATTTATAATTTACCAAAATGCGGGGAAACTTGTTTCTTTACATAAATTCCCCACAATTTTATAGGAAATATGATTAAATTGCCAACTATTTCTTGAAGCAACATTGTACTTAAATCAAATTTAAAAAGAAATCTTTTTTTTTTGTTTTTTTTTGTTTTTTAAAAATTGAAAAATTTTTTTTTGTGTTTTTTTTTTTTTTTTTTTTTTTTCTACCCTTTAGGATTAGATGTGTTTTTAAGTTTCTCCTAAAAACTTTTATTCCCTTCACTGAAAAAAAAAAAATTTGAAGATTGGATGTGAGTAGTTGTCTTGACTTGGCATAGCTACTCTTGTACTATTTTCAAAGAAATGATTCATTGCTGGAACATAACTATTTTTTTCTTTCTCTCTCTGGAAGGACACCTTGCACATAGTTTAAGGTGGTGGTGGTAGGGGGAGTTTATTCGATTAGCACCTTTTTTTTTCTTTTCTTTTTTTTTTTAATTTTTATTTATTTCTTAATTTCATTTGGATAATTTTTTTTTTTTTTTTTTTTTTTAGTATTTTATTTTTTAAATTTTATTTAGAGGCAGATTTATAAATTAAAAAAAAAAAGAACATTAGACGAAAATGTTTCAAGACTTGCATAAGCCATAGCATTATAAAATAAACTGTGAATTATAGATTAAGACTGTCTAAAATCCTTTATTAATACAGGATTAAGTATTGAAAGGCCTAATGTCAGGGCCAGAAGCCATTTTCAGCTTTTATATTATACGTCCATTTTTGAAGATTCTATCTGGAATTTTTCTTCAGTTTTTCACTCAGTTTGATGCATGTTTCTCAGTTCAAATGCAAACTTTAAAAATCACTTTAAAAAAAATCTGATTGGTGCTGTTTGAAGTTTGTAATTCAATCACTTTCTCTTGAAAAATCTGACTCCAGTTTCAAGTACATTGGATTTGCATGCATGCATACTTCCATAATCCCACCAAATGTACTGCAACTGTGGCAGCAGTGGATGTGCCTGTAGCAAAATAACCTCTCAGTCCATCCCACTTCAGGATGGTTTTGAATTTAATTGTTCTCTTTCTCTACTGGTTACTCTATCAAGACTAGAAAACACAGTCTGCTTTGCTATTTCCCCTCCTAGTTTAGGCAGGAATACATTTTCTCCCCTTTCCCAAGGATATTCGAATTAAATGAATGTAAACAACCTTGCCCAGAATTTAAACTTGACAATTTCCTTTTCTTCACTGATTTGCTAACTGCACCTCCACATTTAATTTTTTCATTTTTTTTTTTAAATTTTTGATTTGTTTTTCTTTTATCCCATTCTGTTGATCTTGATTCTCTCAGGGCATTTTTATAATTATTCTACAATTAGGGTTGTTAACGCTATTTTTATTGCAAATGTTCAAATAAACCACATTCCTTAGTTCCATCAGTCTAGACCTTCACAGCTAGGGCTCATCATGTACACAGGGTTGACTTATCCTCATTTCTCTCATATTCCATTAGTAAGGAGGAAGTTCTATTCATACAGCTTCTTCCCAAGAACAGTTACTTTGTGGAACTGATTCCTAAAAGGATGCTTCCCAGATCACTCTGATTTTAATCTCTTAATTTCTAAGGTCATCTGTTATCTATCCTACATATCCTTATAATATGTACATTGTACTTCCTCTGTTTATGCCCTTACAATAACCTCATTCAGTATTACCCTAACTTGAGTAGCTTTGTATTGTGTGAATATTAGTATTAAAAAAAAAAAAAGAAAAAATTGTCAAGTTATAATGAAGGACATAATCTACTAATGTAAGTTCAGTTGCTATTTACCAGCCTTTTGCCAGTGTGACACATGGATGATCAGTTTCATGTGGGATGCCGAAACACATACATATGAGCCAAGGAGAAAAAAAAAAAACTTGCGCAGTCCATTTGACCATTGTCATGAGTAGCTATAACCCATTAATGCCCACCATCCCCAAAATTGGGCTGTGACCATTGATAATTTAATTGGAACAATGTGTTTCCTGTTGAGGACAACTTGTCACAAAAATGGAATTTCATTCATCTTCTTTGATGTGTCAATTTTCTTGTTTTCTGTGAGATCTTTTCCCTTTCAAAATTATTTTGTAGAACTTTTCTCAAAATATTTCTGTTTATCAATATTTTTATCATTTATGTACATAAAATCAGTAAGTCTGTAACTTGATGATAAAAATGTATTTCATACAAAAATATTTATTTTTCAATATTAAATCCTTCCTTGTTAATACACTTAATTCAATGGTGAATATTAATCATATAAATTGAACATTATAAAGTGAAGATTTCAAATCCAGATTCACCTAATAACCATGTCATTAATCCATCTTTTGTATATTGGATAGATTTCAGAAGCAGAAGTCTGACTTTGGGTTTAATGCCTTTTTATTCTTATTTGAAAATAAAACTTGGCTAGATATTCTTAGTAAGCATCATAAAAAAAATAAGTTAGCTTTGGACGATACATTGGTTTGTTTGTTTTTTTTCTTTTTGGTATCTGTCTGTGTGAGACAGACTGATAACTGACATCTATTAGACATGGCATGTGGAACTAGAACAGTTTACCTCAGGAAGTGAAATAAAGGGTTCAGTTCGACATTTGAACCAGCTGAAGAAGGCCATAGTGTACAACAGCTGAAACATTGTGATAAATATGGAAACAAAGATAAGGACAATAGTCCAAATAATGTAATTTTTTTTTTTTTTTTAATCATTTCACCCCAAGCAAAACAATAAAACCAGTAATGCACAAGGGGTTAGTGAGTGTTAGAGAATAAGAAAAAATACTATTAAGAGAGAGTAAGAAAAAAAAAAAAGAAGAATTAAGACAGAAGATAATGATTGACACTGCATTTAAATTTTTGAAGATCAAAGTTGCCTGGGAAACAAGAAGCCAAAAGAGTTTCACAAGTGAAAAGTGTGATAGAAAAAACTATTAGCATAGAACTTACAGTTACAACAAGCAATTTCAACTGTAATAATAATTCATTAATTAAAAAACAGTCAAATTCGATGGGTGATTATGAATATAAAAATGGTTTCTTAGCATTAGATTAAGAAAAAAATCAATTTTGTTTCCTTTTGTTAAAATTTAGTTTCTGGACTGGGTAATTGGAAAAGGTTCTTGTTTTGTTTTTTTTGTCAGGTCTACAGCTTTACAAAAGAATAAATATTTATATTGCTTGTTGTTAACAGTGTTGCATTGGCATCAAACATTTTACAAGTATTATAGATTGTTGTCTTAGTTTGAAAATGGTTTCCTTCTATAAAATATGTTTTGAGTAGTTATTATAATCAGTTGTGTACTTTGAAACTTGAAACCTGTTTCCTCTCTCGTTCTAAGTCATTTGGACCATTTTTGACAGATTAAAAGTATTACTGACAACATTCCTTAGTTTTTATTTGTGAGTGTTTCAAACTTTATTCTTTGTTTTTGTTAGTATGAAAATATCTTTTGAATTTGTGGAATCTTTATTTAGTACCTGCTTAGTACAAAAACAGTTCTTGTTTATTGTGGTATTTAATGAAGCATTAAGAATATTCTAAAGTGATTTTAGATGCTTAGTATATTAGTCTTAGTAATTTTGGAGAACCAATATTTGTATTGATAGCTATAACAAAAATAATAATAATAATAATTATTATTCTTTTCTATGTGCTGTGTCCCTTCAGGATGCTGACATCATGGCTCTCCGCAATTTCCTTTGTACCTCTTAATAACTTTTGTCTTTTTATTCTCTCTCTCAAACCTTTCTCTGCCATCCATTCACTCAATCTTGCCAGGTAAGTTAGATGTTGCATTCCTCTGTCTCTCTTACCTTTAATCTGTTCTGTGAGTATTAAATTTTCCAATCCTTCTTTCCTTTTTATGTTCCAAAAATTTCAACTGTCTCTTTCTGATGTTAAATTTAATTGTTCTTTTTGTTGCCATTGTTTATAGAATTGTCATTGTTCACATGTTTGGTCCATAGTATTCTCAGCATCAATCTGTAGAACAACATTTCTGTTGCTTCATGTCTCTTTTTCATCTGTGAAGAGATTGTCCAGCATTCACTACCATATAGGAGGACTGATATTATATAGCAGTTCATTCATACTTATTTCTTTGTTTCTAATATTTTTCTGTTAATACTTTTCTCAACTTTTGAAAGGCATCTTTTGCTATCCCAATGTACCTTACTTTGGCAAAATATTATCAATTTTACTGCAACTAAATGAGTCAGAACTGAAAAAAAGATGGAGAAAACAACAAGAACTTTCCTCTATGATCTATAAAGACTATAATACAGTGATACATATCATCTAATGACTTTCATAAACATAGAAGATTAACTACTGTGTTTAAAAAAAACTCTTAACCTAATAGTTATGGTGAAGGCAACAGGAAACCATCATTTGACTATTTTTTCAAAGGAGTACTGGCAATTGTGATAAAGAAAAGGAATCTGTAGAGAGCCATACTTGCCTACATCTTAAAGGGAAGTAACATTAAAAAAGAAACTTTATAGTTACAAATAATACTGTGTGGGGGAACGGTGGAGTAATGGATAGTGGCTCGGATTGAGAGATCATAGAGCCGAGTTTGAATTCCCGTTGGATTCATTACATTTGCTTACATGCTAAATACCCTTGGGAAAGGTATGAATCCTCTTCTCCCTGCCAGCTATAGGTAAATAGCAGAACAGACCATATATATAGCCTTGGATGGCAACCAGTCTAAGAGAAGGAAAAACTCTGAATTCAAAACTGGCCTGGAGAGGGCTGGGCTCTTGGGCTATCTTTCCCAAGAAACACCTCTTTTACTGCAGATGCAGTACACATGGTGCCCCTACAATCCTATGGGTCATGGGATAAAAAAAATTACTGGCTCCCAAAGCTATCAAATAAGAGCAATGTGATATGAATTCTCTTGCCTACTAGATGATTTCTCCATCCCTGTGCCTTTTCTATAAATATTTTCATCGTAATTGTTCTGATGAACTTTCCTCTATGATATCTTGACTTTAGGAATTTAAGTGCAGTATTAGATTGGTATAAAGTCTCATCATTCTTACAGTTGAAATGGTAAGATGCAATCATAAGTTGTATGCTAATAGTTTCCTCTCTGACACTTCTTGCTTGTGGAACTCTCTTCTGGCTTCTTGCTTCCAAGTCACCTTTGAGCTTTAAAAATTTAAATGTGATGTCAATCATTATCTTCTGTCTTAATTTTTGTTCTTTTATTGTTCTTTCTCCTTAATAGTATTTTTTTCTCACATTCTCTAATACTCAGTAATCCTTTGTGTCTTAGTGGCTTTATTGCCTTGCATGAAATGATGAAAAAAAATAAATTAAGATTAAGCAAAAACTTTGCAATCCAAATCAGGGCATTATTTTTCATCTAATTTCTCATAGCCAGATATTTTGCCAAACCTACATGTCTTTGGTGGGTGATGGTGTCTGTCATTTGCTATATATAGATAAAGGAAAGAAAGTAAAAACTGTAAAATATAAAGTGGATGTGTAGAGAGAAAGGAAAGGCACACATGAAAATTTTATATATACATATGAGTGGATGCAGAAAAGTTATTGGAAGAGGAAACTTTTAAGCATCCCTTTTTTTTGTGTGTGTGTGTGTGTGTGTGTGTGTGTGTGTGTGTGTAACTAACAGAAAAAACTGCAATACCGTGAAGGAAGATGATTTATTTTTTTTTGACTGGGTACAGTACAATATTCTGATAAAGTTTGAAATTGTAAGCTTAATTTACATTTTGAAGGTAGATAATTTGATTCAATCTAACAATTTCAAGAAATCCTGACCTGCTTGCTCACATGAGATATCTTTCTTTTACAAACTCATAGGGTCTTTGTTACAGTTCTAGATTTGGCAAGCATATTTGAGTTCATCTATAGGTGACAAGAGATGGGTTTTTAAATGTTTATTGCCTGTTGAGCTTAGAGGAAAAAATGATTTTATTGCACTTTTTTTTTTTTTTTTTTTTTTTTTTTTTTTTAATTAAATTATTACAAAAATAGGTGGGTTACACTCAGTCCTATTCAATCCAATAAGAGTAAAAAAAAAAAAAGACTAAATTGGATGTGTTCATTTTTATACTTGTCATATTAATTTTTTCTTCTTTCCAAATTGTATTGTTGGTACCACTTGTATGTTGAAAATAGTTGTATATATTTTTCAAATCTATAAATCAACCATTTGCCCTTGCATGGAGTATTGCTGCCATATATGGTCTGGAGCCCCTTCTGTTTGTCTCAAGGTCCTTGATAAAATCCAAAGATGGATATGCAATGTAATTGGCCCTGATCTGGCATCTTGTCTGCAGTTGCTCTCACAGATGTGTCATCGCCTCCCTTTGTCTTTTTTTGACAGACTGGGTTCTATAGCCTTGGATGGCAACTGGTCTAGGAGAAGGACAACTCTGAATTCAAAAACCTGGACGGGTCGTTTGGGAACCTTTGGCATTCGGTGCACCAGGTCTCTGTATTTGTCCCTTCAAAAAGTGTGGATGGTCTTGCACGAGGCCTTCACCACTATAATCAAATCTCATGTGCTGGTGTCGGTCTGTCGGTTCCCTGGAAACTGATCTGCTTGACCCTCATATGTCGAAAACTCGACGGGAGGGTCAATTAACTATTATATCTGGACAGGTTTTATTTCAATTTGATCAACTGTTATGTTGTTAGATCAAAATACAGAATCCTTTCTCTTCTTGCTGGTTAACATTGTTGGTGAAAGTGAGTTTACATGGGTGAACAAAATTTGATCATGAATTCAGTTTTCTTTCTTATCTTTGCTTATTTTGGTGAGCACTCAATATGCTAACTTTGGGTTGAGAAATATAAATTTATTTGAAGAATAATAAATTCCTTATCTTTGGCCTCTACCTTTTCCAGTATGTCTAAAGATAGTCTTTCTGAATTTATTCTCATAATAAAAAAAACTACAAGAAATCACTCTTGAGAATTGTTTGAAACTCAACTGAAGGTCATTTACTGTCTTAAAGAATGTAGCCATTGTTTTTAGTAATGTTCAGTTGTTTTTTTAATCAAATATTTAGTTCATGTATTTCTATGTAAATAAAAAAAAAAACAAATAAATGTCATAAATCTTTTCCAGGCTAAAAAGAAAAAAAAAAAAATTACGAAATTTCATTTAAATTTTGTTCACTAGGGAGGCTTCATTTTATTTATTTAATTTTTTTTGACATTTTCATTGTTTATTTTATCAACATCTTTATTATAGGTACCTCCACGAGATCGCTAAAAAAAGAGCATAGCATGATGAAAAGACGCCAAACTTGACGAAAACAAAATTTTATCGTCTAAATGTTTGTTATTCGTTATTTTGGGGTATTTTTTTTTCCATTTTTTAATCGTTCCTAGCACGTCCGAAATTTTCGTTAAAAATCTAGTTTTTTTTTGAGTCAGCAAAATTGACCATTTTTTTCCATTTTAAAAAAAAATGGAAATCTGACTTTGAAATTTTTTTAAATATCAATTATCATTTTTTCAAAACTTGTTTTAAGAAAATCAGAAATTATAATGTTTATTTAAAATATTTTGAACCAAACTTAACTTAGCTTTTGTGCTAAAAATTTGTAATTTGAAAATAAAACAAAGCAGGTCATAAACTTTTGCGTCTCTTGACATGTGATGAATGATATATTTACGAATTCCATGAGGCTAATTTGTTCTACGGAAGGAGAAAAGTGAAATAATTTACATTTACGTGAACAAATTATTTACCCCGTTATTTCTAACGAAAACTTTCAGCGGTCTAATTTTTTTTTTTTTGTACTTAGCTTTCACTTTTACGTTTATGATGCTTTATGGGAAATATATTCTAAAGAAATTAAAATAAAACTGTTAAGAGTGACATTAAATTTCATATTTCTTAAGAAAGGTATCTAATTAATTTATAGGTACCTTTCTTATGAAATTTTATCAGAATTGTACATAAAATACTATAATTTTATGTACATTTATTACATTCTACTGTTATTTGTATTTGCATTCATTTTATTATTAATTTTGATATTTCATTTATGGAAAAATGTCGTAACTGAGATTAATATAAAAATAAGATCATATAAATTTCATAAGATGATACTGATACTTGTAGGTACCCTTCTCAGTTGAAATTGAAAAATCAAATTAACTTCTCCACACGTGTTTCGCAAAAGTAAAAGGCCTTAACAGCGGAGAACAATGCTTAACTCAAATAACGCAACTTAATTATATTCTGGTTGGTCTTCCGTATTTTATAATTACAGCTCGATTATAAGCACAAAATTACATTTCTTAATTACTGGGGATCTTCTGATTAGTCAAAATGATACAATTTACAACGCTAAAAAAAAAAGATCTATCTCATAAGGACACTTATGAAAGCCGATGCGGCTTTTAACTAATTTTAAAATATTTTAACAACTTAAATGTAAAATCTATTATAATTAATGAAATAACAAATAATTGTATTAAAAATTCATTTTTCATCGAAAAAATTTTTTGCTTTCAGAAAATATTGTCCATATTCATAAAAACAACTAAAAGCAAATAAAAGCATTTGAAATTAAATAATATCTTTGTTTTATTGAGTTTTGTATGTTACAATTCAGAGCTGATTTTCAGGTACTGCGTATCCAATTAAAAACAAAAAAAAACATGATTTGCATTCCTCAAAGCCCTGTGCTTTTAATTATTGTAATCACTAAAACTGATGCGATCGAATTTCTACCGTTTTCATAAAATTAGTTATGGGGGGTAATAAATATTTTAAAAAAATATTTCTACCACGACTTTCATAAAAAAAACATTTATAATAATTTCGATCATCTGTGAATAGTTCCTGAAAGTTTCATTAACATCCGATAATTATTTCTATTTTTGCACGATTTTTCAAATTAATGTGTGTCATACAAAAAAAAAAAACGTGCTAAAAATTGTCTATGTTATTTACTAGTTCCGCTGATACAAATAGAAAAAAGTTTTTTTTAATCAAAATTTAGAATGTTCTAAAAAGAAGGAAATTTTTTAAAAATAATTAAAAAAAAATGTTGGTCTTTCCTCTTAATAATAACATAAGCATTTAGACAATAAAATTTAGTTCGGCAAGGTTGGCGTCTTTTTCATCAAGCTATGCTCATTTTTTAGCGATTTCGTGGAGGTACATAAGTAAACACTGGTTTCATCTCGGGTAATTAGGATTTTATATAAAATCGTAGGATACTTTATTGATCTGTATGTTTGACTGGATTCTTTTTGGGCTGACCCATCAGGTTTCACAGGCCTTTAAACAAATCATTAGAGAAAGGCAAATCCCTCATCTAAAACTTGAATACTGTATTTTCCATCAGAATGCATGTACTTGAGCCTATGACGTACACTGGTTTATCTCAGGTAATTAGAAATGATACAAAAAAACCTGATGGATATTCAAATGATGATTAATGTAATTTCTTAATTTTGGGATTTTTTTATGGTTCATTTAAATCATTATAAATTTAATCATTTATCTAAAACTTGTTTGAAAATTTTTTCATGAAGAATTAATGATGTTGGCTAATAAGTTTTTTTTTCATTTTTTTTGGAGGATTTCCACGAAAAAATTCAATGAACGCAAAGTGGGTGACCACTGTATATTTCCTTCTTTTCGGGCTTTATATTTATGGTTGCTTCTTTAATTTATCATTAGTCAGGCAAATCCCTCATCTAAAACTTGTTCGAAAATAATTAGAATTAATGGTTGAGCTTAGTGAATTTTGGTTTCATCTGTTTAAAAAGGATTTCAATGAAAAATGCCGTGGACGCTTTGGGTGTTTATATTTCCCTTCTTTAGGCCCTGTATATTTATGGTTCAGAACTTTCATTTATCAAGAGAATGTACAAACTGGGTAGATCTAAATCTTGTTCGAAAAATTTTAAATTAGAATTCATGAAGAGGGAAATATAAGCACTGGTTTCATCTCAGGTAATTGGGTTTTTTTTTATAGAATAAAGACTAGGAGGGCCAATAGGATGGGGGGGTTGCGGAAGATTTGGAGCGAAAAGATAGGAAATGATAGAAGAAAGGATGAGTAGAAGGACATGGGTAGATCAAAAAAACTGGAGAAAACAGAATTGACATTTGAATATTTGAATCGTTGGAAATTTTTTGAGGGAGATTTTGGGGAGGGTGTTCCACTGGCGAGAACTGAGATATGAAGTTCTATTGGAGTAGAAGTGACGGCTACATTTCTTATTGTAATTTTATTTACTTAGTTTAGTTTGATAGCGGGACACAGTAGTGAGGCGCTTGAATTCAATGGAGTCTGGGGTTTGTGAAAGCAGTTCGTCAGAGCAGTTAACCATCTCTTTATTGTAGAAAAGACAGAGAGAGGATATACTAGTCTGAAGCCTGACATGCAGACGAGACGCCTGAATAGGGATATGAAATTACATATCCGTGATGGAGAATTATTCAAGAAGTGCGAATGACAAAGGTCATATTGAAAAATATGAAAAATTTCCATCTTTGTTTGATATATTTGAATTATAGATTCAGGGAGAAAAGTGCAAGTGTCGGCACAGAGAACCAACTTTCCTCAAGTGGAAGAAGCAATTGACTCAATGTATTTGTTCCATTTCAGGTTGTTATAAGGTGAGACCATATAAAATATAAATTTTATTATAACTCAGGAATTTGACAATAATGGACATAATGGGCAACATAGATGAACAGTTTAATGGAGAGAAAATTTAGAAAATAAATACAATGTTGACCATCCATTTGTTATAATAGATCATTCCATCGAGGTCCATTTCAGTGCAACACGGCCAATTAGTTTTAATATCGAACTTGATTTGTTTTGGAGGCAGGTTAAAATAAAATTGAATAGATGCCAACTTGGGATTCAACATTATGGATAAATAATTGATAAAATTTAATAAAGAATGGGGCCAAGGATTGGAGCCTAAAAAACACCTGCGTTCGTGGGATCAAAATTGGAGGAGAATTTTTCATTCTTTAATTCACGGTTTGCTTAGTTTGATTGTATCAAATCAAATAAATGACCAGTAACAAAAAAGCAAATGTTGATAAGATGTTGAACCTGGTTGGTAAACATATATCGAATGCTTTGGAGATGTCGAGGGCCACGGCACAGTTATCCGTTATTTTGATCTTAAATTTTCACTGTATAATGATTTCTTTGTGATAAAATAAAGAATCATGAAGATGGATAATGGGCGTAGCGGATTATGTTCTTAAATATTTGCAGATTAAAATGATGTTTTCATCATTAATTACAAAATTATTGATTAGGGCATATAAAGTTTTTGCCGACTAGTGGGTTCAGGTCTGGGTTGGAAGGGCAGAATTTGGGGTCAGGGAAATCAGTAAATTTTTAAATACAGGAACAATGGATGAGGACTTCCAGTAGTGAGCAAAACAGGATTCTTGAGGCATTAGTTATACAGTTTTAGGAGGGTTGGCCCTGATGTCAAAGTATAATACTTCAGGACAATGGCTGGTATGCCATTCCACCACTTTTTCTTTTTATCAAGTTTGTAGAATAATGCCCAGTACCACGGACGGGAATGTCTGGTTCTGAAGATGATTCCGTTCTAGGAGGGAAGTCTGGAATGGGTCACAATTTGGAATTGCTCGTTTTAAATGAGATTTTTCTCGAGCAAAGCATTCAGCCTTGTCGGTAGAGGAGGTCAAGATTCGAACTGGTTGAATAAAGGATTTATGGCACTTTTCCATTGTTCAGGAAACTCTTGCAGACCCGCCAATAATCTTTTGACAAATTTGTGAGATGCAATATGGTTCATCCGGCATCAAACATTGAACTTTTTGATGGACACGCTTACACTCGTTACGGGCAGAGGCAAAGGGATCTTATGACATGTGTGAAATCGATGAAAGTTCTTTACCATTTTGTTGTTGAAACAATTAGCGGAAAACCAATTTTGTTTCTTGACTTGACCTTAAATTTCCTTTTGGGGATGTTGTTCATGTCAATTCAGTTCTTGACATAGTAGGCATCAACTATGTTAGGGATACTTTTCTGATGGACAATGGTTTGTACAACATGGGGTCGAAAAAATATTTAGCAAACTTTCACTTATATTTGAATCCATTTTGGGCTTTATATTCCTAAAAAAATTCTTTAATTTATCATTAGAGTCAGGCTAATCAACTTTATACTAAATTTAGTTTATTTTTCATTAGAAGAAAAATAGTGAGCCTACCTTGCTGCCAAAATCATCTCATGTTTGAATTTCCTTGAAAAATTTTTTGGTTGAAAAATACAAAAAAAAAAAAATTTCTCTTCTTTGGGGGATGAATTTATGGTTTGTTGGGGCGCACCCACCTTCTAACTAGTAATGGACTAGTCCCTCTTATATAAGTCAGCTCTAGAGGGAGAGGACGGAGAGGGAGGGACAGCGACAGTAGTCCAGAAAATCTTACCGGTACATACCGGTGGACTATAGACTTTGGATATTGTTTCGTACTAACCAACCTTCGTTCTACTAATCACTCTATTGTTGATTGCCTTTATGAATATACCAGTATTTTCCTCTACAACTGTGTTTGTCTTGTTTCATACACCAGCAGAAAAACTCACAAATCTCAACAGTGGCGACTTGGCTTCGAACAGAAATAAGAACCGATTTCCAACACGGAAAAATTTAAAGAGTTCAAGCATTTACAGCAAAGAATTACAAGTTATCGACAAAAAGAAAAACCTGTAAGTTAGACATTAACTTATTGATTATATTGGAAGCTATAATAACCAATTTTTTGTGCTAAAACAAAAAAAAGTCGTGCCAGAAAAGCTGAATTTTTGGGCCCCCCTCAGAGAGAAAAAAAAAAAAAATTTTTTTTTTTTTTCTCTACACATACATAATCATGGAGCAATTTCAATCAACTATGCTGGAACTCATTAAGTATCAGATGCAAAGACAGCAAGAGAGTGAAGAACGTTTTCAGAAAGAGCAACTTAAAATTCAAGAAGAACTTAAATTTCAGAAAGAGCAAAAGGAAGAAAACACAAAACGATTTCTGGAACTACACAAAATACAAGAAGAAAATGAAAAGAAACAGTTAGCAATGGCCGAACTTATACATAAAGCTATACTGTCCAAGCAGAAAGACTCTGATGAAAATATATTTTCCCAAGACACAATATGGTCAACGATCGAAAGTTTTACTTATAACCCAGAAGAGGAAAAGACTTTCGAAAGATACTACCATAGATATCAGGATTTTTATGAAGTTGATTGCCAAACATGGACAGACGTGAAAAAAATAAGATTATTGCTACGAAAACTGGGAACGGCAGAACACAAGTTTACAGATTTTATATTGCCCAAAAAGACGATGGATTTAAAATTCGATGAGGCAATTGAATTATTAAAAGAGCTTTTTAATCCCAGATTTTCGTTATTTCACAAAAGGTGGAAATGCCTGAATATCCAAAAAAGCGAGAAGGAAGATTACACAATCGTAAATAAGAAATAAGACGACGATTTTCGCTTGTCCGAATTATCGGCAGACAATTTCAAGTGTCTAATATTTGTGCTAGGCTTAGTGTCTAAAAAAGATAGTGAAATGTGAAGACGCATTTTAACAAAACTAGAAAATGACCAAAACATGACACTACAAAAGCTAGCCGAGTACTGTCAGCAATGCGTAAGCATTAAGCAAGATTCAGAAAAATAGAAGAAACTGCTATCGCAAATGTGAAGAAAGTAAATAGGAAGACTAGTTTCAGTTCTCCATCGCCGGAACGGAAGTGGTATCCTACTACAAGAACGAACAGAGGCTATAGAAAAAAAACCCTCCGAGTGCATGTTATGGATGTGGCCAGTGGCACTGGTACAATGACTGCCCATATAAAAATAAAACTTGCAGAAATTGCAAAAAAAGTAGGACATAAGATGTCAAAGTGTAGAAAATTAAACAGAAGTCGAGTAAAAGTTACCAAGTTAAACGAAGATCAAGACCTGAATATTCGAAAATACCTGCATGTAAAAATGTACAACAAGAAGGTAAAAATGCAACTAGATTCAGGATCTGACATTTCAATCATTAACACGCAAACATGGAAAAATCTAGGAAAACCAACGTTGCTAAAATCCAACAAAATAGCCAGGACGGTAACTGGAAAAAAGATAAAATTTGAAGGGGAAATATGGGTAAATATAACTTTCACAACAATAAGTCGATAAAAATGAAAATGTTTGTAATGAAAAACACAAACAACCTGTTTGGGACTGACGCAATCACTAAGTTCAACCTATGGGACGTGCCCATTAGTTCTTTTTTGCAACAACATTAGTGAAAGCAAAGACCATATAAAAAAATCTACAAGCAGAATTGAAAACGGAATTCCCCGAAGTTTTTGCTGAAGGACTTGGACATTGCACTGAAGCATCAGCAAAAATACAGCTGAAGAAAAATATCCAACCAATTTTTAAAAAAAAGCGTAGCATCCCTTTTGCCGCATTAGAGAAAATTGATCAAGAACTCGAAAGACTAACGAGAATTGGTGTGATCTCGAAAACAGAATACAGTGACTGGGCAGCTCCGGCTGTCTACGTAAAGAAGTCGGGTGAAATTCGCGTCTGCACCGATTTTTCAACCGGGTTAAACAACGCAATAGAAGAGTTTCACTATCCACTACCAAGTCCCGAAGAAGTGTTCGCAAACTTAAATGGCGGAAAAATCTTTTCGAAAATAGATCTTAGCGAGGCATACTTGCAAGTACCCATGGATAACGAAAGTGCAAAGTTACTATGTATTAACACACATAAAGGCTTGTTTAGATACGAACGTTTACCGTTCAGGGTGAAGACAGCACCCGCAATATTCCAGAAAATTATGGATACAATGTTATCTGGGTTAGGCTACACAATAGCATATCTCGACGATATTCTTGTAAAAAGTGAATTGGTGGATGAACACAAACACCATTTACGCAAAGTTTTCGAAAGGCGTTACAGCTATTCCTGCAAGTGTACCGAATTACCCCGAATAAATCTGCCCCATCAAGCCTATCACCTGCGGAACTAATGTTCGCAAGAAAGGTCAGATCGGTTTTTGACAAATTGATACCAGAAAATAAGGTACACTCAACAGTCGCTATGGTTCCCAGGCTTAAAATTTAACATTAATGAAAAAAATTTTTTCAAAAAATTATACAAATAATGCAACATCATGGGAACCAGGGGTCATAAAAAAACGCATTGGGGATATGGTATACATTATACAAGGAAACAAATTTACACACAGATGGCACATTAACCAGTTGAAGAAAAGAAAGACCGACGAATCGGAAGTAATTCCACAAGAAGACGAATTACACGAATTGTTTGATACGTTTGACCTGCAAATACCGCAGACTGAGCAGAAACAACGCAGATCTGCAAGAAAACGTAAAGCGACACAAAACTTAATAATAGACCCGAAAAGGAAAAAATATTAATTTTTTTTTTCTCCCCACAATGAAAAAAAAAAAAAAAAAAAAAAAAAAAAAAAAACAATTTTAAGGAGGGGGGTGTTGGGGCGCACCCACATTCTAACTAGTAATGGACTGGTCCCTCTTATATAAGGAGAGAGAGTGAGAGAGCGTCAGAGAGAGAGTCAGTGTTAGCAGTCCAGATAAGCTTACCCGGTATATACCGTTGGACTATAGACTTTGGATATTGTTTCGTACTAACCAACCTTCGTTCTACTAATCACTATTGTTAATTGCTTTTATGAATATACCAGTATTTTCCTCTACAACCGTGTTTGTCTTGTTTCATACACCGACACGCGGGAAACTCACAACATCTCAACAGTATTGTATGTCATGGACATGCAAATCTGTTTAATTTCTGGCTAATTGGAAACATTGCGAGTCGGTTGAATAGACTGCTTTAAAAACTGCTTATTTTTCTGCCATAGTTCAGTAGTAATCTTGATTGTATAGCTTCAGTGTTGGATATAATTCATTACCAGCCTGTCTTTGGATAATTCATTGTAATACATTGTGGGATATTTTACATAGCCTCCGGAATTCTTTTTGAATTATGTTCCGTTATAATAATTTAAAATAAATCAATACTTTTGCATGTGTGGATTATGAGATGGATATTGATATAGAAAGTGGAACTTTTAAGTTCAAATTTCAGGCTTGTCTGTTGCATTCACTTTTGCAAAAATACCTTAGAAAAGGTATGAATCCCTAAGGAATCCTCACCTTATCCTCAGCTATGGGTTAAATAGAATGATGGAATGAGATCTCTAGCCTTGGGTGTTGACCAGTCTTAAGAGGAGAAATTCCAAACTGTGGAATAGACAGTGGGATACCATTCCATTATCTTTACCAGGAATACATAACAATTCACAAATAATAGAGACAAATGAATCTATGAAGAACCACAATTGCATATATCCTGAAGAGACCTGGTATCATATAGTGTAGAAAAAAAAGCTAAGCTTAGAATGTGTGTAGTGTGGGTGTCAGAAACAAGCGGAAATACCAAACTGAGGCGTTTTTATGTGTCTCATATAAATGAGTATATATAAACTGAAACTATCAGGCAAGAGGCTTTTAATATTTGTGGAGTAACAAAAAAGTATTTGATGGTTGATTTCAAATGGTTTGTGTCATATTGATCAGGAGTTTGGAATATGATGATGATTTTGTTCATGTTAGTTGGGGATTTGCATTGTCTGATCATTTTGACACAACTATACAGCTCTTATTAATATGTTAAAAAAAATTAACACTTAGCTACTGTACAAATATTATATACCATTTGTTTGTGCCTTGAATACTATTGTCATATGTAGTCAGGTGCTCCTACTTTATATCTCAAGATTCTTGACAAAATCCAAAGAAGGCTCTGCAATGTTATTGGTCCTGACCTGGCATCTTGACTTCTGTCACTTTCCCACCAACATGACATCTCTTCCCTCTGTCTTTTCTACAAATATTTTCATGACAATTGTTCTGATGAACTTTTTTCCTTAATGTCTCAACTCTACTCCCTGTTTTACTATTGAACTAACTAGTTGCAACTGTCTCTTCTATTCTAATAGTTTTTCTCATACCTCTCGCTTGTGGAACTCCTTCCTGATTTCTTCCTTTAAAAATTTAATTGCCATCTGTCTTTCTGAATCCTGCTCCTTTATTGTCCTTTCTCTTGACTAAAGTCTTTGTCTTTCACTCTCTGTAACCCCCTGTGTGTTAGAGGTATTATTGCCTTGGTTGGGGTGAAATGATAAAATTTTTTTTTTTTTTATATATATATTCAGCTTAGTATTTGTAGTTTTACTCTGAACATAATTCATCTTCTAATTGTCTATCTGTATAAATAAGGAAATATACATTTTTTATCACTTTTTTAATATTTAAAAAAAAAATAAAAACCAATAGTTGTGTGAATATGTATTTTTAATACTTTAAAAAATAAAAAAAAAAAAATTAGTAAATGTTTATGCAACTATGATATCTCAGGTAGGATTTATTAAATATATATGAAATTCTTCATTCATTTGAATGCATTGGTTTTCAGAATCTTTTGTTATATTTCTCTCCTTGTAAATCATAGTTTTCTTAATTCTTCCTTCAGTTTAAATTCTCATGTAGTCAGTTTTTTACTATTATATTTTTATCATAAAAATTAATGGAAAAATATATGGAACCAAATTGTTTTAACCGCACTCAAATGAAATAAAATCCTTATTTCAGAGAATCATAAAAGCTTGAACCATATTTTTTTATTGTATGAATATCTTTTTTTCCAAGTGAATATTGAATTAATCTTTTGAGAATAACAATAATTTTTCCAGATACATATCCTACTATTTAACCCATAGCTAGGAGATTGGTTCATACCTTTCCCAAGGGTATTTGCATGTAAGTGAATATAATGAACTCAACTTGAACTTTGCTCTGATTTTTTCCATACCGAGCTGCTATCCGTTACACCAGATGCACATCGCGTGCCTTGGGAGTAAAAAGGGTATATTTTACAGCCCTCACTCACACATGAATTTGAGTTTTGTGAAAATATGTCAAAGGCCATTTCTATGGCTATGACTGAATATTAACATTTCAAAATGGAATTTGATGATTCATCCATTGAAATTTGAAATTTTATTTTAAAATTTGAACACATTTTAGCACTCATCTGGATGTTTTGTATTGTAATATCATCAGGAATTAAGTCAAATGCTTTGAGAATACATGTATGAATATATAATGGCAATTTCAACATAGAAATAATTGCAGTTTTTTTCTTGGGTATCAAAATAATGAATCTTTCATATTTATTGATCCTTACTCTCTTTGAGCATTCACCATTGGTACTTATCAACAGTTCTTTCAAATTCAACATATTGAGAAAAATCATCAAAGAATTTTAGCAGTTTTTTTTTATAAGGAAATCCACAAATTATCTGAAAGTCATTGAAAGCCAAGAAAAGTTCTTTGGTGATTAAATAATAAGCAACTTTGCTCAACACTGTGATCTGCTACAAAACCAAAATATTGACCTGAAAAGTAGTCATTTTTTTAAAATAACTTTGTCACATCTAGACTTTCACATCAATATCAGGAATGGCATTCAACTCCTTCAGAAATGTACACTATTTACATTATACAGAAATATAGACAGATCCTTCAGAAATGTCCAAACTGTTTTCTCAGATGAATGATTAAAATAATTTCAAATAATTAATCCTATGAATCTTAAAGTAAAGACCATCTTTCTGCAGAGACTGTAGACTGGAGCTACAAAATCACAAAAGAGCTATAGCAAAAACCACATTCCTTGAACGCTTCCAACAGTAGCAAAAACAACAAATGAATGGGTAGTACATGTAACTAGTAGAGATAATGATATAATTAAGCTGCTAATTTTCTACACTATCGAAAACACAGAGCTTGGAAGGAAACTTGAATTAATATTAGAAACAGCAATAACTGGATTTAAGAGGTCTAATTTCCTGAAAAACCATCTAAAAAAAAAAAATAATAATTTTTAGAATTTTTTCTGTATGGAAACAACTAATTTTATTATTACCATTTTCTCAAAATAGTTCATTTATACACAAAATAAATATGCTAGAAACTTTCATATCAATTTATATGCAAATGTTTCTAGTGAAATATCAGTTTGCAGCTGTGTATTCAGTCTTTAGTTTTCCAAAAAGAGCACTGCAAACTTTTACACACACCTTAAATGCAATCTGCAAATGGTATGAATTTGTTTCCCCTGTGGAAATTGATTGCTGGGCTAATAATTTATTCTTTCTCACTTGACTGGTATTTTAACAAATTGTCTGGTTGGTTCATTTTTCTGTTTAAGATTCAAGATAGTAGCCAAATGATTCTGTTTTGAAATCATTTTGAGTGTAATCAAATCACCCTCATCCATCAGGGGAACTACTTTGGCAAGTGCTGCTTACGGTAACCAACATGGAAATCTAGCCACACCCACTCATTGGATTGGTGGAGTCTCTTAACCAACACCAGAATCTACACCAATGAAAATGTTTACATTAATATGCTTCATTGTTATTTCCTCGGCACTCTGCTAGTTTTGCCATTAAACAAATGCAAATTTGAATTGTGATTATCTATAGGTATTTTTTAAAGTTTACCTGAAAAGTAAGAATAAAACAAAACATTTTTGCCTTTTCATTTTTTTTTTTTTTTTTTTTTTAAGTAATTCATGCAAATACACATTTATTTGGTCTTTCCTTTCTATCTCTTCTGGGTAGCAGCTTACAGCACCCACATACACTGGTCTGCCTCAAAAATCAATTCTCTGGCATATGTGCATGAAGTACTTACTACTATTACTACTCCTGCTACTGCTGCAGCTACCACCATCATTTGTGGTAGGTAGCTGTCTATTTTTTTCTTGTTTTCTTTTAGTTTTCTTTTAATGTGCACATGGTTGTGATCATTGCATATGTCACTGTCATGTAAATGAGTTTTAAGGCCTGTTTATTCTAGTCTTGAGATATTTCTGCTCAATGACTCAGGTTGGGTAGCAGCTGCATCAGTGACCCTAACAGCAGCAGCAGGTTGTTTCCACAAGTGCACGGGCTACAACAATGATGACAGCAGCAATGACAGAAGCGTCAGCAATAGTAGTTGCTTGCTTGCTTACTTGCTTCAGCAAAGTGGTTGCGATATAAACAGCCGTGGTGTTCTTCATGGATGACACCTTGCTTTTTTAATGGCACCTCTTTTCCTGTCAGAGTCGACAAAAGGGATATTTTTGTCTTGTGTAGTTTTATGTCAAATTGAAATGATCATTAGCATTACATGACCCATACAAATGATGATGAGCCAAAATGTTTATTTTGGGAATTGACTTAGGTATTGAATATTGTTGTGGTGGTTTATTTTTTCTTATTTTTCTCTTAGAAACAATTAATTTTGCCCAGAAATAAATTGGAAATTATAAAATATATTTTTTTATTAAAAAGCATCAGATAAGAATATAAATTTTATCATTTTTCAGTGTTACTTTTTAAGGATTATTTTGGTATAATTGCATCACTTAGTAAGATTTTCTTGCATATTTGTATTCAATGGTTTACTCCTGATATTACTTAGTTGCCTAGAATTTCCTGGAGCACTGTGAGTACCTCTGCACTTATGACTTGGTAATGCCTCACTTGCTAGGGAGTTGCAAAAATTAGCATTGCTTTGTGACGGAAGTCAACCTCACAGAAGTTTGTGTTTGTAATATATATATATATATATATATATATACCCAGTTATTGTCATTTATTCATATCTATATTGTTATGACTTCTGTTTAAAAAAAAATGATGATTCCCAAAATATACAAATGCATGAACTCTTGCATGAAGTCTGTGAAAAATTTAAAACTGTTCCAGCTGCAAGCAGTTTACATTTTAATGTCAAGGATGCCAGCACCATTTTCTTTGTGACATATTTTTTTTCTTTTTTTTTTTCTTCTTTTTTTTTCTTTTACTTTTTTAATTCTTTGCTGACCAATAAATGATATGTGATCATTTGGAGTTATTGATTTTTGACTATTATGACTGCGAACCTGTTACATTTGGTTGGCACTGTAGTCATCAGTCATCACTTTATTGTTTCAAATGCTATAGGGAGAAAGATAAACACAGAAAGCTAAGTAAGTTTCTTTTTTTTTTCCTCTTCCTTTCTTGCTTTGTCTTTCTCCTATGATTGTCTAAGAGATTAACACCTCCTACCATTCCTTTTATGGAACTTGTCTTCGTAGACATTCTGGTTTGTTGCCATTCTTCACTTCCTTTTGCAATTTTTGTAATGATCTGTGTGTTTGATTATCACTTTACATTGGATTACATCTTGGTAGCGAATATTTGGAGACTTTTTGGACAGAACATATTTTTAGCAGCTAGTCTTGTTTCCTGTGCAAAACAAAATGAAGTATGGTAAATTAACAGATAGGGTTAAGAAACCTCACCAACATAGCGTTGAAGCTAAAAACTGTGCATGTTATGATCCTGTGCTCTAACCACCAAACCATGTCTTGATATTAGCTATTGCTTCTATTCCTTGAAGGAAATCACTTAGTGAAAATATGCTTATTTTTGAGTTGATAGTTGAACGCTACTACAACTGCTAATTAATTGAAAATATGACCAAGCATTGGATACTTGGAAAAATCTGACTTAAATACAACTAGTTTTGACCATTAAATGAAATTTTAGAATATTTTCATATAATTTTAGCTATTTAGTATATAAAGCAACCTGTTCAGTTTCCTGAATGAAAAAAAGACCTTTATTTTTGTCATATTTTGTTGAATTAGAACAAGATATTTAATTTCTCAAATGTTAATTTGTATATTATTGAACTGCTTAGTGATTGAGGTGGTTGTTGTTTATTTTTTGCCAGCTCTAGTGGTCATTGTTTAAAGCTATTCAGAAACATGAATTTTGAATGCTTTTTTTTAATTTTTTTTTTTTATATTTTTTTTTTTATTTTTAAAGGCAGGAAAACTTTCTCAACTTGAAAGGTTAACATAACACTATAATATTTTTATCTGCATTTTCCATATTAATTTTTCCTTGGGTTGCACTGTTTCATAAATATCAGTTTTTGTTATAAACTGTAACATTTTTGCCTGTGTTTTTATATATATATATATATATATATATATATATATATATGTGTGTGTGTTATTGTTTTTGCTCTCTTATATTTTTATATTTATTTTTTTTAAACCATTTCTCTTCTGACAATAATGATTTCCACACTTCTAATGTCCTTTTCTTTAATAGCTGTAAATTGTGAATTACCATGATACTGTTCTTAGGAAAGGTAGTGGTTTCCCATTGCTTTCTCTGTAGTTTTGAATGCAGAGTTCTTAAGACTGGTTGTTCTATCAAAGCAGCGGAACCCAGTTTGCCCTCCCAATTTTTACCCCATATCTTCAGAGAGGAGAGATGCCTTCATGATTTTCCTCTGGACATTAATGCAACATGAATATGACAGACTTGATTAGAATTTGAATTCTGCCTACTGATTCCATTTCCTACACTGATAACTGTTATGCCACCTGCAGATCCTTATATTAATATGCGTATCCTTAAAATAAAAAGCAAGGACCATATCTGGATAATGTGTTCAACATATTGAAATGTTATTGGGATCACTTTTCTATTTGGGCTGGCACAGTTGGACCAGTTTGACGAATTGTTTTTGTTTATCTACTGTTGTCATGAAAGAAAACTGAAATTGCTTAGATTATTTGGGGTACTGACTTTGAAAGCTAAAGAAACTCTTTAAGCCATAGTTAAGTTTAGTCTGACACATGACTAGAGTAGTGGAGTACCCATATTAAGATTGACTTCCTATACTAATAATGATTTAGTAACCTATTGATCATCTGCGTAAATTTTTCACTACTCTCTCTCTCTCCATCTTTCTCTCTCTCTCTCCATCTCTCTCTCTCTCTCTCTCTCTCTATCTCTCTCTCTCTCTCCATCTTTTCTCTCTCTCTCCATCTCTCTCTCTCTCTCCATCTTTCTCTCTCTCTCCATCTCTTCTCCATCTTTCTCTCTCTCTCCATCTTCTCTCTCTCTCTCTCTCTCTCCATCTTTCTCTCTCTCTCTCCATCTCTTTTCATCTCTCTCTCTCTCCATCTCTTTTCATCTCTCTCTCTCTCCATCTCTTTTCATCTCTCTCTCTCTCCATCTCTTTTCATCTCTCTCTCTTTCCATCTCTTTTCATCTCTCTCTTTCCATCTCTTTTCATCTCTCTCTCCATCTCTTTTCATCTCTCTCTTTCCATCTCTTTTCATCTCTCTCTTTCCATCTCTTTTCATCTCTCTCTTTCCATCTCTTTTCATCTCTCTCTTTCCATCTCTTTTCATCTCTCTCTTTCCATCTCTTTTCATCTCTCTCTCCATCTTTCCCTCTCTTTCCCTCTTTCCCTCTTTCCATCTTTCTGAATACAGGAGACAATGAGAATGTGACACTTGTTTTATTGGCAGAAGAGATCAAATTTGGGAGATTTTTATTTATTTTGTTATTTTTATTTTCTGCTTGTAGTGCATGGCAGCAGAAGGCATTTTGCTAATATTGTCCATCTTATTTTTATTTCCTAATGTTTTCACTTTTATTGTTTACTGAACCTCATTTTATGGAGATATGTGTTCCCTCAATTCTATATAAATATTTATGAAACAATTTACTCAGATCAAATGAGGAACATGTAAGTGCCAATATAAATGGTTTAAAACAAAACATCTGTCAAATGAGCCATGTATCTTAAAGTGATTTAAATTAAAGAAATTTGACAGCCTTTCAGAGTTTTGTTTTTATATATTGTGAAGAATTTGTCTGTTTGATAGACGGCAAATCATTTTATGTACAATCCTTAAATTTGGCATGTAGACGTATTGTACACAGTGGTGGTGTTAGATGGGTTAACATAAAAAAGAATTGTTTTTTTATGGAGAAAGATGTTTACCTTCTTTCTGTTGTATGGTTTTATATTTAATAGTAACAATTACTATTTGCCAAAAAACTGTATTAGAATTATTTGAAAATAAATAAAAATAAATACAGGGAGCTCCTCTATAGGAAGTTGAAATCCAGCTATATTTAAGGTTATTTTTAGTTGTATTACTAATAATAGCTAATGAAAAGTGGAAAGATGTCTCGTGTTAAATGATTTTTGAACAGATGTGCTTAGAATTTATAAAAATAATTTTTTTGTAATAAACTGAAAATATTTGATGGAAGATGAAAAGAAATTAAAGCAAAAAAATATTTTCTATAAAATAACTTTTCGATGAAATAATGTTTAATTTCTGAGGAGTTAACATTATTTCATTTGGACTAATATCCTCATCTTCATTAGAACAAGGTGAGATATCCTTAGACATATACACCAGAATGAGGAGAACTCTCTCTTTCTTCATAGATTAAATGGAGGATTCAGTTTGAAATTCCCAGAACGAGGTTACTCAGATTGAAAGACTCTTAAAGGAGGCCAGAATGTACAACAAACAAAACAGTATAACAACAACAACAACAACAACAAAGCCGATTGATTTGTTTTTGATAACTTATCAACCCTTTGTGTATTATTTAAAGCTAAAACATATTTTTGGATTGTAAATTTTTTTTTTTTTTTTGTGGTGAGTGAATATTGCATTAACAAATTTTTTTTAAAGAATAACAATGATTTTCCAGATATGCCCTACTATTTAACCCATAATTAATCTGAATGTACAGCTACTTTATAAAAATTCCTGTGGTGGTGCAAAATAATTCTTAGCGCAACCCACTTTCCATAATCAAACATCTGGAATATTTTTTTTTTTTTTTTTTTTAAGGTTTTCTTGGTTAGGCTGAAAACTTTCCTGCAACTCCTTGTATGCAAAAATATGTAACAGAGTTTGTGTTCATTATTTATATTATTCAGACTATTGTTCTTATCTTTGTCGCCATATTTATTACATTTCGGCTGTTGTATGCTCCGACCTTCTTCAGGTGGTTGGAATGTCGAACTGAACCCTTTATTTCACTCACTGGGGTAGACTGTTCTAGTTCCACGTGTCATGTTTTAATGGATGTCAGTTATCAGTTATCTCCTGTTAATTCCCCTCTGAAAGTTCTCCACTGCCTTAACCTAGTATTGAACTCACACTCTTTGGGTCCTGTCACTGGATCTAACTAACACCTTTATCCTTGAGGACACATGGCACAGTAAAGGCAATGGAGAACTTGCAGAGGTGAATTAACGCGAGATAACTGATAACTGACATCCATTAAACATCGCATGTGGAACTAGAATGGTCTACCCCAGTGAGCGAAATGAAGAGTTCAGTTCGACATTCCAACCACCTGAAGAAGGCTGGAGCATACAATAGCAGAAACGTAATAAATATGGCGATAAAGATGAGGACAATAGTCCGAATAATGTAAATAGTGTACATAATATCTTATCTCAGAAATATAGACAGATACTAAAGTTTGTGCTTTTTATAAAAAACTTTTTTTACTTTGTGGGTACCACTAATTTATGTAGTGATGAGTAATTTATCTTTTCATTATTTGTCACTCCAAAAATATCAAATGATTATTAGGGTGAGTGTCAGTGTACACTTCCCACATTCTAATTAAGTTACAAATTATCCTGGAAATTTTTTTTTTTATTAAAGTTAGAATATTTTTCAAACAAAACTCTTGCTATGATGTATTGTTTCTACTATTTTATGTTAATAAAGTCATAAAGAAAAATCAAATCCTTGGATAGATAATCTTTTGGGGGATTTTCTTGTTTTGTTAAAACAAGGTTACAAAATTTATTTGAAAGTGAATCTAAAATACCAAAATAACATGCCAATTTGATACCAAGGCAAAAAAGGAAACTTGCAATAGTGATCAGTCAGTTTGGTTATACTATCAAATATAATTAGTCAAATAAGCTCCAAAAATGTCATAAGTTTTTGCTTGTGACTATCACCATTAGAAGAAAGACTACTACAAAATTTGTACATTTTTAAAGTTAAATTTCACTTTATAGATTTTCATTTTTTTTTTTTTTTTTTTTTTTTTTTTTTTTCATAAATGTTTTGGCCTGTTTTTATTTGTTTTTGTCAGAAAAATATGGTAGCTGGATGCGTGTCTACTTTTCATAAGAAGAAAAATATAATTTATAGAGGAATGAAACTCTTCACTCCTATTCTTGGGATATACACTAAAAATTCATCCCATTTTGTCAGCAAGCTTGTATGTGGTAATCAATGTGTGGCTTTATTTATTAAACATTAGGGGTTAATGTTACAGAACAAAGATGAAAAGAATGGTATATCTTAGTCCAACATTTGTCATAAGGTTTGTAGAATGGTTTTGTTTATTGGACATTATAAATAGGCTGGACAGCATAGCCAGAGAAGTGGCATTACTGTTGTGGGTATTTGTGAAATTTGCATGTTATAGTGATTTTCCAATCTTAGCTTAGATGTGGCACAAGGCCAAAAGTAGGGGGCACTCAGTGAGGATCAAACTCGCTACTCGGTTGTAATTGTTTTAGCCACACAACCTTGTTAACCATTACACCACCACGAGGTGCCCAAATGTGCATGTTATAAATATCTTTTAATTCTTTTATTTGTTACTTGTTATATATGTGGCAAAAGTTATAAAGAATGGTTCTCACCAAGAACTTGGACATCATTTATTTTCTTTGAATGTATGTGTATTTGATTGATGTTGTAACGAAAGTTCTGGTTACTTATAACATGTCTAATACAATGTCTCACTCACTATGACTTAACACATCAAATAGCTCACTTACGCTGTCACTTAACTGTTACCTATTTATATAGTCTTCAGCCAAACAGAAGTGGAAAGTAATGATATCAGTAGAAGCGAGAGTAAATTCTGTTTGAATTTCTGAGAACAGGTCTGTGGTGAGCATAAGACCCCGTAGGTGTTCAAAGGGCTTCATTGAGAGAACCTCTGTTTGTTGCTATAGACAAAATCTCAGGGGTATGCTCAGTGATGATGGAATGTTACAAGTTTTGTTTTTGTGGTATTGTATGTGACCAGCCAGTTTTTCCTCATTAATATTCCATTTTTTGAGCATTTTCATCTTCAAATAAGATTTTTTAAGAGAACATTTAGCAAGACAGAATTCATAGAGGTGTCCCATATAGTTGTTAATCTGTAAATCATTAATGCAATTAGTGTATTTAGGTTTTCTTCTTTCCCTAAACATGGAAAATCCTGTTTGAACAAAGGAACATAAATATTTTTTTTTTAATAATTATTTCACTCCAAGTAAGGCAACAAAGCTACTAAGATGGAAAAGATTACTTAGTGTGAAAGAATATAAGAAAAAGAAAACATTATTAAGGAACAAGAGAAATTAAGAAGATAGCAATTGACAACGCATTTAAATTTTTGAAGATCAAACTTGACTGGAAAGCAAGAAGCTGGAAGATTTTCTCAAGCAAAAAGTGTGCAAGTATAAACTATTAGCATAAAAGCAAAGAATGTTTTTGGTGGATAAAATTGCCTAGGCAAATGAAATTTCATTTGTTTTCCTTTTTGTGTACATTTCTGTGTATCTACTGAGTTTATTCTGAGAAATCAAATATTACTTTAAAGTTCCCATCTTATGAATTAGGCTAACAGATTTGTACATTTACAATTTTGGCTCCAATTTTTAGAGTTTATCTTATTGATTAATATGGATCTGAATTTGAATTGGAAATTTTCAATTTCTTTTCCCTGTAGTTATGAAATTGAAAGAACTTTACATGGAATATCAAGAATTTCTTCTCTTTAATTCTCTATTCTAAGCTAAATACAAGAACTTAATTTCATTTTGTGATTATTTGCTATTTCAGTCTTAAAATTTGCATTTGAGGATTAAAACAAGATTGAATAGTATCCCTGAGAGTGAATCAATCAATTTGTAGCCTGATATATAATTATCTGAATTTTGAGCCAAAATTTTCATTGACTAATATTTGGTTTATGTATTTTCATTCCCCACTGAATCAAGTGCATTGACAAGGAAGGAGATTATACAGAAAATTACTTAATGGCTTCTCTTTGACATATTCTGATTTTCAACATAACTATTCTTAAAAACAAAAAACAATTACAGTTGTTGTAAATGTTTATTTCTTTCTTTTTTTTTTAATTACAGGTTCAGTTCTATTTATGTTGGAAAATTTAAAAATCTTTAGTCAGTTGACTGAAAAAAAAAACAAAAAAACTTATTTCTTTATGTTGGCTCTTTGTTTTTGATTCTGAAAATAAGTCTTTGAGTCTGTACACATTTCAGGAGATATTTGGCCAAAGTCTTACTTCCTCTGATAAACAAACAAAACCTTGCTAGTTAGTGTGGAAAATTCTTCCATTCAATTTTCAGTAGAGAATAAAAAAAAAAAATTGTGAGAAACGCAATAAGGCATAGAACCCCCCCCCAAAAAAAAAAAACTATTCTTGTGCTTTGGAACACTTAAAAATTCTTCATCTCTGGTGTTGATTGCAGCTAACTTAAACCATGGAAATTGCAGCTGTGGTTCGATCACTATATTGGCAAATGTCAATTGTCAAAACTGAGAGTTGTGATTGTGTGTCAGACTAGGTAGGAAAAAAATTGTGTATATACAAACGATGACGTATTCAAAATTGACTAAATCCATCAGATTTTTTTAGATATGCAAAGTTGATGGTTAATATTCACTTTATCTGGCAGAATGGGATTCATTTGTATTAGTTGTACAAAAAACTTTCAGTTTTATAAAGTTGAAAGCTAATAAGCAAGCTATCAAAGGATGGAATGTCAGATGTCTCTTTAAATGTACTTGTATTTTAAAACTTATTTTTGTTTACTTTTCCTTGGGTGCTATAAGATAAGTTCCACCAATACATGCCTGAGATAGAATGGAGGTATCAATATCAGTTCAATCCAAACATGACAGGTAGCAACTGTGAGTCCCTAAAATTGAAGAGTTCAATGCACATATAAAATGCAAGAGCAAAGAGAAATATAATTTCTAAGCATATCACAAATAAAGTGAGGATTGTTATAATTTTGGTTTTTCCACATTGTTTCTTTGAATATTTCTATACTATTGAGTATAACTCTACCTGGTTCAGAATTGGATCATTTACAGTATTGTCCTTGTATATTGTACATAACTCGTTTGTGTCATATTTTTTTTTTAACTTAAAAAAATGAAATAGTCTTAAAATGTGACCAGATTTCATTCATCTTAATGATAACAAAAATATGACAGTTCTCACGCTAAAAAAAAGTATGCCAATGTGACAGTCATTATATCAAAACTCAAAAGTGATCTTTTTCAATTAAGTTAGCATCATTAAATGTATTTTGTTAACTAAGGACAGTTCAGAATAAACTTTTTGGCCAGCCAACTATAAGTTTTACAGTACCTGATGTTCCCAATAAACTTTGTATATTTCATCAAAGTACACATATAAAAGCATTTTATTTCCAAAAATGAGGCAACAAATGTTTGTTAAAACCACAAGATCACTAAGGAAGCCCATTATATACTTTGGTCTGAGCAAAGTTACCTGTTAAGTCTGTTGTCATGGCAGCTAAGTGGTGAGAACATATTACTGGGCCACTAGTTTATTAGGTAGGCCTAAAAAACTTACGTGGCTAGGTTAACCAGTAGGTAGGTAGGTGTGCGTACGCGCATACATATATATATATATATATATAATATATATATGCGCCAGTGGTATGGCTAGCTGATGATTCAACTAATTGTTTTGTACCATGTGTTTGTAGTGAGTCATCCTAAAAGTGTTGGGGTTGGAGAGGAAGCAAAAAGAGATAAGTGTTGGGGTGGGAGGGAAGGGCGATCAAGGCTTTGCGGGTGAAGGCAAGGTGTATTGATGCTATTGTGGACTTTGTAGCAGCTGACTGGCGAACTGAATGAAATGGGATATCTCAGGCTTCATTGATAGATTTCTCAGAGAGACAAAACGTAAAGTCGCCGTAATTGTAAGAATTAACAGTGAAGCGATCCCAGTCTACGTCGCATCGGTTTGCGTTGTTGTTGTTTGAGCTTGTTTGGTATAATTTTTATTTAAATCGTTTATATTAAGTTTTTGTTTATTATTGAGTTAAATATTCAAATAAATCACCATTTGTGGGTAAAAGTTCTGAGTTATCGTTTATTGAAATGGAACGAGAGATTTCTGCACATCAAATAGAGATGTAACATGTCGCTTTTTTGTTGAAATAGGAATTACCAAATTGTTTATTTTTCAAGAACCTCAATTGTAGTGAATGTAGGCTGTGGAAGAGACACAATTTTCACATCCTGAAAGTCAAGGCGATACTAAGAATATCGCCTTGGATTGAATTCGGGAATAGCTGATTTTTAATTTTTAAAAGAACACCTTTTTAATTTTAATAGGTACTCCCTCTTTTTCACTGAGGAAAAAAAAAAAACACCTTAGTAATGATGAAAAAAAGCTCCGAATATGATAAAGTTTTATTGTCAAAATGTTCGTTAAAGGAAAGACCAAAGTATTTTTTATTATTTTATTAAAGTTTTTAATCCTTTTCTAAGCACGTTGGAAATTTTTTTTTTTTGCGGTAGCGGTCGAAGTAGTAAGTAATTTACGAGTTAGTGTTTTAGCGCCTTTTTCCGGTGAAAAACATTGATTTGAAAATTTTTGCAAGAATCAAATAATTGTCGGATTTTAATAAAACTTTCACGACTTATTCACAAATGAATGAAATTATCTTTGAAATTTGTTGTTTTAGAAAATTTTGGTAAAAAATATTTTTTTATTCTACATATATTACCCCCCCATTTACTTAATTTCATGAAATTTCGAGAACTTAAATTTTTCATCCCCAAATTTTTTTTATTAGTTAAAGCAGGATTCCTTGTAGAATGTTAATCATCATTATTATTTTTCCTTTTTTTTAATTACTGCTCATTTTCCGAAAATCTGATCCGAATTGTAAAATAAAAAATGCAATAAAATTGACATAAAAATGACATTATTTAATTAGAAAAGAAAAGATTTTAATTGCTTTTATAAATAAGATTTATTGAAGAGTGAAGACACTATTGTCTTAAGAAAAAAATTTTTCCGATGAATAATGAATTTTTACAAGAATTGTTTTCATTTTTTAAAATTTTAATTATAATTTATAACTTTTAAAAAAATCTTTTGAAATTCTACATTAGTTTAATCTCATTAGGTAATAATGTTATGGAGTGAAAACTATTTATTAATCAAAAATTGGAAAGCTTAATACAGATCATTTTGCCCCAAGATTTTAAAAATAATTTAAAATCTTTTTATGTATATAAAATATTATGCAACATACCCATTTTTGAAAGTATGGTTGACCATACACAACATTATCAGAAAATAAGAGTGACTATAGTAAATTTAAAGTCAATATTCCTAAAATTAGATTACAGAGAATATTTCCCAACATTTTTAAGATTACTGAGTACTTAAAAATTATATAAAAAAGGTACTCACCCATCATTTTCTTAAATTATGTTTTAACAGATAAAGTCTCTGAAGAACAACAATCAATCATGTTACAGTTATTGTTTTGTTTTAAAAATATATTTCTGTGTTGTTTTAAACTTAAGGTAAATAATATTTTGTTCAAATTGGATTAATTATAATTTAAATCAGCTAATATTTCTCAAATAAAGTTTCAGAAAAGTATATTTTATTTTTTGAAGATTTTTAATAAAGAGAATTACATTGAATGTAAGACAACTAAAAAAAGGGTGCTAATCAGCTATTTTTTAAAAAAATAAATCGATTCCAGTCAATATCATTTCTGTTTGAAATACACCAGAGTATTTTGCTTACTAGAAATAGTAAATGTAATCCTTTAGTTTTCAATTAAAGCTAAAATAAAAGTTTCAAGAAAGCTTTTTCATTTATAAAAATTAATTTTAAACCTTTGGTATTGTGAATTAGTGGAGGTACATAAGCTTTTATTATTAAGAATTGAGACACCATTCTTAATTTGGGTTAGCCAATTTGTTGTGTAGAAGTATTTGCAACAGCTGTTTCATTGATTTGCGTTTTTTTTTTTTTTTTTTTTAAAAAAAGGATTGCTTGAAATAATCAGGTAAAGTTTATAATACAGTCAAGAAAAAAATATCCAAATATCCTGAAAAAAAAAAAAAAACGTAAAAAGAGAGGCTACATCACGAAAAAATGTTTGAAAAACATAAAAACAAACTTTTATGGTCAACTTAAATTTTTTTTTTATTATTTCTGTTATCAAAGGATTTTTTTATGTAAATTTATTTTTATCCTTTTTAGAATCTTGGACATTTTGATAAATATGTTTTTTGGCTTCAACATGGAACCTTAAATCTGTACAGGAAATATGACCCCCCCCCATGAAAAACACGTTAATTTGGAAATTCTTGCAAATATCAGATAATTATCAGAATTTAATGTAACTTCCAGGACATTCAGAAGGGGGATTAAATTATTTTTGAAACATTTCTCTTTTTATAAAATATTAAGGCAATCAATTATATATATATAAAACCTTCTTCTCCTCTCCCCCCACACTTGTTCATTTAATCTTTATGAAATTTCAAGAAATTCTTTTTTGTATCACGTAATGTTTATATTTGTTATAATAACAAGTAATTGGAGAATTTTGGCCCAAATGGACCTCCAGTTACACAAAATCTGCTCAGAATCATAAAATAAAAAATGCAATAAAACCAAGACATTTTTTTTTTAAGTAGAAAAGCTTTTCTTTTATGAACAAAATACATTATAAACACTACTGTCTTAAGAAAAAATATGTTTTTCAATGGATAATGAATTTTTACAAGAGTTGTTTTAATTTTGAAAAATTTTAATTAGCATAATTTCCAAAGTTATTTCTAAATCGTTTAAAATTCTGCATTAATTTGTAGTGGATAAGTGATATTGTCATTAAGTTTATAAATTGAAAATTCAAATTCAGTGATGCCAGTATTTCAAAAAAACTTTTGTGTGTGTGTGCAAAAAAAACCTGTCAATTTTTGTAAATACAAACATCCATAAATGACATTATCAGACAATAAGAGGTACCCACAATAATAAATGAAAAATTTATTGGTAATTTTCTAACATTTTCTCAACAAGTGTCTATGTAAGTAAGGCTTAAAATTCAATAAAATATTACATTACTTAAAATATTTTCTTAAATTTTGAAGATTACTGGGTAGTTTAAGAAATTAAATATACAAAAAAGTGTTTACATTGTATTTGTCAAAATAATTTCTTTCAGTTATGTCCCCCATACTTAAATTTCCCTAACATCTCTCAACATGTCAGAAAAACACCCACTCTGTTAAAATAAAAAAAGAAATGCTTTTCTGAGATATTTGAAACTAAAAGTATATTTGTTTAAATTCAGATTAAACTTTAAATCAACTAATTTTTCTCAAATAACATTTCAGAAAAGTATATTTTTATTTTTTAAAGATTTTTTTTTTTTTTTTTATATAAAGAGTATAATCTTTTTTCTTTTGACAGATTTGTCAATATGGATGAATTTATAGATTTTACTGGTAAGTAGAAAAAAGTAAGATTCCAATCAATTTAAATTTGATTTGAAATATGCCAAACTATTTGGTGTATTGTGAATATTAAATTTAATTTATTAGCTTGGAATTAAAATGCATTTTAAACTGAGATATTGCCTTTTTCTTTTTTCTTTTTTTAAAATATTCATTAAATTTATGTTACTGTTAAATAGTTTATTCAGTATTAAATATTTTAAATTAATCACATAAATATTTCCATATGAAATGACCATTTATATGAAGCCATTTTTTTGCTTATTTTTAGACTGAAAAATTAAAAAATAAATGCAGACACTTTTTTGGTTTTAAAATAAATTTCAAATTAATAAAAACTGAATTCTTGCAATAATATGTTAACAAATAGTCAAATACGCATTGATAATTCAGTAAATTGTTTACATTGAAAAATTTAGTGTAAAATAAAATGCAATAAATAAAATGGAATTCTATAAAATGCTTTTGTAGTGCTTCAAGTCTGATCCTAAATAATTTATATTAATTTATGGCAGATGAATAAATGAATTCATTTAGTTTTCATTCATTTCTGATGAAAAATATGAATTTTCTTGAAGCTGTAGGGGAGATAAAAAAGGATCAGTTCCAGAACATGGATGAAATGTGTGTTGAGAAAAAAATCCAAACTAGACTGATATTTTAATTGTATACCAAACTGATTTTTTGGACACAGACCCACAATGGAGGATTTGAAGGTCTCTTCAGTGACATTGGAAAATGAGGTCAATGTGATGATTCTAAGCTTCATCATCAAATACGTTTGGGGAAACACTTTGAAATGAATTGATTTACTTTGATGGAAACCTCCAAAGTTTGTTCATCTACCGTTGACTTCTCCCATCCCAGAAATGAAGTAAAAGTGGATAATTTTTCCTTAGTTTTGAACTCTAACTTCTGGTATAAATTAGATATGAACAATTACCTCACTCACCACAGTAAATTAGTATTAATTATAAACATTTTCTGAAAATTATATATATATATATATATATCCAGGTAAGATGAGAACGAGTAGAATACAATTTACAACATTCATAACAATTAATTTAAGAAGTCACAATACAAAGTAGAGCAATATTTATTTTTGGATATAACACCTAAAACATGTAAAAAAAATCATTACACAATTGCAGTCATGTTTCGGTGTGTATCAATGCATCTTATCAGGTGATTGTAAATTACTAGCGGGTGAATGATTTATTTAGATTTAAAAGCAAAATATAACCTAAATAAAATATATATAAAGAGATTTTTTTATTTCATCAAAAGAGGTTGTATTTTGCTTTTTAAATTTAAATAAATCGTTCACCTGCTAGTAAATTACAATCCCCTGATGAGAAGCATTGATACATATCGAAACACAACTGCAATTGTGTAGCAATTTTGACATGTTTTTGGTGTAATATTCTAATATATATATATATATATATATATATATATATATATATATATTATATATATGGTATGAACCTGCGTCTCCTTTTGGAGGAGAAACCACTATATATGTAAGGAATTTTTACCTGACATTATTTCTTATTTCTATAAATGTAATTTTTAGTGGATACATGTTTTCTGAGTTACTGTTGCTGTTTTTTTTTTCTTAAACAGTGAAATTAATAACAACTGGCCTAGATTGAGAGAGTCCTACTAAAGAAAAATTGTACTCTAACAGGAATCAATCCCCTTCCCACCCACCCCGTGAAAAAAATGGATACATGTTCGATTCCTGTCTGTCTATGTACTGTTTCTGTTGCATTTTCCCAATTTTCAGATGAGTTGTTAAACATTCAGATCATCTGTCCATTTTGTTAAAAAAAAAAAAAAAATTAAAGAGATAGCCCCAGATTTAGACTGACCCAATGCTCAAATGGATGATGGAGTAGAAAGATTGGCCAAATGTAAGCTTCAAAGTTGGAAACCTCTATATGCCTTGAAAAGCAGCATTTCAAATCCTCACCTTTTTACCTGGTCTTGAACTTTGATCACTAGCATCAGTGAGAGGTCAATAATTCTCTCAAGCTCTAAGCTTGAATTCTTTTTGAAAATTTATCTAAAAATTTTGAAGTATGTGGCTTACATTTTTAAGTTGATATAGATGTGTGAATTACTCATCATTTGTGCTGTGTTATCTTAACAATACAAGCATTTGTTTTTCTTTTGTTATCTGTTGGCTTTGTTTTCTTGCCTTTCACAATAGTTTTATTGGTACTCTGTTTAAATCCAGCAGAATTATGCATTTTTACTAATTACCAACTATTAATTTTGCTACCAATCTTCTTATGTTACCACAGTGATCTTAGGTAAGAGGAAAATTTGGTTCTTGAAAAATTTTAATGTTTCTGCTCATTGTGTTGTTGTCAATTTGTTTTGACTTTTGTCTTGTATGTCTTCATATAAAATGTCATATGAAATTGATATTTTATAAATTCCTTAATGTTATTATTTACTTCTTAATCTCAGAGGACATTTGCCCTTTTATACAGTTCCTTATTAGGCATTTTCTTGGGCCAATAAACGTTACTGATCTTTCCTGTAAGCAGTTTTGTAAATGTTGACCTTTTTCATGACTTTGTTTTTGACTCTTCAGCCATACAAAATGACTTAATCTTAATATTGCTATTGTAAATTCCTTGGACTTGCAGACATTATGTCAGTCAGTTATGTGCCATATGTGAAACACGTTTGGACAATCATGTATCTTTTGATACATGACTGTCAAGGCATATTTTTTTCCTGCAGTAGGTTGCCATTTCTTTCTGTGGTAGACTGGTTGCCTACCAATGCTAAAGAACGCAGTCTATCCTGGTATTTAACCCATAGCTTGGGGGTGAAGAAATGGATTTATACCTTTTTCAAGGGTATTTGTGTGTAAGTGAATCTAACAAACTTATGTAATTGACTAAAATCACCCTGAGACAAGTCCATGGTCACCATTTTCACTGTGTATGAGGCTCGTAAAGTATGAAATTCAAATAATTAGTATAATTTTAACATTGATGTAATAAAATAAAATTTAGTTATTAGCTCAACAATTTAATTTACCAAGATTTGGTTTTTAATTTTTGGAAATAGATGTAGTTATTTAATTTAGTATATTAAACTACTGTTTTTTTTGTTTTTTTAAATTTTATTAATGCTTCGTTTGGTAATGAATTCTTGTGGAACTATTCTGATTTTACAAGTATTTATTTGTCTTGGTACTGCATCTCCAGTAACATCTGCCTCTTCTTTTTTTCTTTTTAATTGATTTCATCCCAAGCAAGGCAGTAAAACCACTGAGTCACAATGGATTACTGAGTATGGAAGAATTAGAAATGAGAAACTTCACTAAGGAGTAAGGACAAAAGAGAAGTAATCAGGAGGACAGTAGAAAGAAATTGACATTGCATTTAAATTTTTGAAGATTATAGTTGGCTGGAAAGCATGGAGTCAGAAGAGAGTTCCACAAGTGAGAAGTGTGAGAAATGAGACTGTTAGCATTGAACTTATGGTTAAATCTAGCCAACTCAACTATAAATTGGTAAGACCTTGTTGCAAGTTTAGTATTGCACTTAAATTAAAAAAGGTCTAGGTATGATAACAAAGAGCTCATTGGAACAGTTACCATGAAAGTATTTTTAGAAAATGCATAGGGAAGCAACTTTATGGCAGTGGGAAAGTGACTGAAGCTGTGATGTCAGATCAAAACCAATTATATTGCTGATTCTTTGGATTTTATCAAGAATCTCTGGATAGCTGGAATTACCAGACAAATGTAGACAATTAGGTTACTGTTTATTTTACTGTTTTTGGATGAATAATTTTCATTATATTTTTGCCAGTTGTGCTGCCAACAAATAGCAGCAATATTAAAATAATTATGCAATTATCTTGTATGTAAAAATATTAAAAAATCTTTGTTGCTCTGCATTTTCTTGTTAGTTCAGGATTTCTTGAATATTAAACTAAACATAAGTTCATTTTATATGTATATATTGCACATCAGAATGCTTCCTCAGTGATGTTTATAACATTCTATTAAGCAATGAATAATTATGGAAATTTATTTATCAAGTTTAACATGCCATGAAATTCTCTTGGTTATTTTTATGATGTCACTAGAAGAAACTATACATATGGGTGTGTAACTGACACCAGGAGAGAACAGTATACAGATTGGTAGTTTGGCTGTGTCTGTGTTGTTAAATCTTCCAGTGACATAATAATGTGTTATAATCAATAATACGTAAGACTCTCCTGCTGATGTAGTCACCAATTCATATATAGTGGATTCTTTAGGTAACGTAGAAATAAACAATAGAATTTTGTCATCTGAGAGTTAATAAACAGGAAGTTTAACTTCAATGTAACACATACATACACACACACACACACACACACACACACACACACACACATATATAAGCAAATATATGGATATAGATTCGACAGTATGAAGAAAAATATACTGAAAAAACAAACAAAAATCCTAATATGCAACAACTGTGACTTAAAATATGTGGGTGAAACATGTAGGTCCGTAAAATCTCGTGTTTTCGAACATAAACAAGATATTCGCCTCGGAAATTTAAACAATGCTTTAGTTGTGCACACAACTAAAGCTGATCATAATTTCGATTTTGATTCTGTGAAGATTTTAAAATATTTTCATAATAAAAATCTTAGGCGGATTTATGAAGCAGGCATAATATCTATCTCATGTACGGTGAACACTAGACCTGGCTTCTTTAATATTTCCCCTTTTCTAGCAAGATTAATGCTTGACAAACGTACATATAAGTTTTAGATCAAAATAAAATTCTTTTCATTTTCCATTCAAAATACTCAAATTTTAGGAATACATTTTCACAATATCGCCCGTGTGATGACGACGTGATCATATTTAAACAGAACGCTGATCTTATAAAAGATTTCAGTTATCTGTTTGGATTGGTATTACTTTTATGTCCATCGTCTTTTTCATGTTGAATTGTATATGGTCTATGTTAATTATGCTTTATGAATATGCCCTGAAGATGGTCTATTAGACTGAAACATCCGACCTTGACATTAAACATTAAAACAGCATAATCGCATATTAGGATTTTTGTTTATTTTTCAGTATATTTTTCTTATATATATAATCAGTTTTTCTGTTAAAATGTATTGAATAAGGCCAGCAGTACAGGTTTGACAATATTTGTATACATTTTTGTTGATTCCTTTGAAGAACTCTTTATTTCTGCTTCTAGGAAGAATAAGAATTGTCTATTATTTACATTATTTGGACTATTGTCCCCATCTTTGTTGTCATATTTATTACAACATTTCGGCCATTGTACACTCTGGCTTTCTTCAGGTGGTTGGTTGGAATGTCGAACTTAACCCTTTATTTCGCTCACTGGGGTAGACTGTTCTAGTTCCACGTGCCATGTTTAATGGATGTCAGTTATCAGTTATCTCCTGTTAATTCCCCTCTGAAAGTTCTCCACCGCCTTAACCGGGTATTGAACTCACACTTTTTGGGTCCTGTCACTGGATCTAACCAACACCTCAAGGACACATGGCACAGTGGATAAAGGCATTGGTTAGATCCAGTGACAGGACCCAAACAGTTCGACATTCCAACCACTTGAAGAACGGCGGAGCATACAATGGCTGAAACATTGTAATAAATATGGCGACAAAGATGAGGACAATAGTCCGAATAATGTAAATAATACCTCATCTCAGAAATATAGACAGATACCGAAGAATTGTCTATATGATCCTGTTTGAACATTTTCACACATTCTCTTTAAATTCTCAAAAATATGTTTTGAAGAGTTCAGAAAAAGATTTTATTGGTGTTTAGTCTTGGAGATTTGAATTTGCCTAAACTCTTAGTAACATCTTCTCTCTGTCTCGTGCTTCTCTCTCCCTCCCTCCCCCCTCTCTCTTCCTGCTTTCTCTTTCATCTCTCAAATGTTAATGATGTTAATGAATTTTGGGGATTTTTCAGTCAATATTCTTTAAAAGGAATGTATTTTACTGTTGTCATATTAGTAATATATTTTTTTCCCACCTGACTGATTTACTTATAGTTTTTAAGTGAATGAGAAAATCCCATATTGCAACAGATTAAGAATTACTTCTGTAATTTTAGAATGAATCATTCTCATTCCAACACTTGCTCAATTGGATTCATCCACCACCCCCATTTGGAATGAGTTTGAAAAATCAGAAAATTAAAATGGTGAATAAAGCCAAATAAAATTGCATCTGATTTTTAAATGCTGTTCACTTAAACATAAGGTATAATGACATGCATAACGAGTCTAGTGAATTAAAGCATTGGTTTGTGAATTCAATCCTTGGGCTGGACAGTACTGATTTAGATGCAGTGGAAACTGGGCAAACAATAACTAATCAATTCTAAATAAGAACTAGACATGATATCCCTAGACATTGGCAGTGGAATGAGAACAGTCTACCCCCATAGATTAAATAAAAAGTTCAGTTCAGAATTCCCTGTAGATTATCCAGATTGAAAAATATCTTATGAAAGTGAGGGCATAACAGCCAAAAAGTTGTCATAACAAAAATAAGGATAATAGTTCAAATGTATATAAACTTATCCTTGATATATTCTACTTTTGTTTTTTTACAAATAGAAGTTTTGCAGAAACCTACTCATGAGCAAGATGATCACTGCTATTTTTCCAACCACATTTGTTTACTTTGCATCTCAGTGTCATGCATTTTAGTAACAATGTAATATTCTTTTTCTATGCACTGGGATATCATAAAAAAATTGACTCCTTTTTGATGCTCTTCAACAATATCTCTGATATATATATATATATATATATATATATATATATATATATATATATATATATATATATATACACACACGTGTGTGTGTGTGTATATATATATATTTCATATTAGTATCCCATTTTCTTTTTTATTAAGTAGCTTATATTTTTAAAATTGCAGTTGTAATGTGTTGAAGTTGTGAAAAAGTTATTGGTTCTTATGGTAATTTTAATTGTGCTACTTTTTTTTTCTTTTTAACGCAATCCAATTTCAAATAATTTTTCTTTTTCTCGAGCAAAATTACATCCATGGTTGTTAGAAGTTGCAGTTCTAAGAAAAAAAAAATCAGGAAAATGTCGATTTTTCGATTTTTCATTGCTCATGAAAAGCTCTGCATCAAAAATACTTTATTGATTCTAAAAAAAAAGTTCTATTGATTTTAAAAAATGTTTCCTATTATTAGTTGAGATCAAAAGTATTTCACTCATTAAATAGCACGAGATTGTGTGTCATTATTTATTAATAGTATCAACTTTGCCCTCTGGTAATCATTACTACTAGACAGTTTATAACTGTGAGTCTGTCTATCTAAGCATTCAATTCTATTCAAATCTATCTAGGCTTGTTGTGTAGGTGAAATAGTTGCATTTTCTCATTAGACTAGTTAAAAATTGAGATTTAGTGCTGACTTTTCAGGACAAACCTCTCCCTACTTGAAAGATTGGTGCAGTAGGGTCTGTACCTCCACTTTGTTTGGCCTTGTACTGGACTAATCTGAGTTAATCAGGGTGATCACCCAAATAGCTTCACCTCTGTCATGTAAATTTAACTTATAAGAATATTTAAATATTTATTAATACTTTGAGTTACTTGGTCATTTATCAAATATCCTAATCCATACTTAGCTCCATGGAAATGCAATACCTAAATTTTACAATACATTTTTAAAAATGAAAAATCTTTTTTTTGAGATTTTCGAGCTAATAGATTAAATTTAATATTTCTAATAAGCAATATACTTTGCTGTATTTCAAAATGAATTTAAATTGACTGGAAGGAGTTTTTGTTTTGAAATAGCTAAAAATCACTGATTTAAGAACCATTTTTAGCCATCTTTCATCACAATGTAATTCTCTTTATTAAAAATCTTTTAAAAATAAAACATACTTTTTTGAAATTTTATTTGGGAAATATTAGCTGATTTAAAGTTTAATTAATCTGATTTGAAACAAATATTACTTTTAGTTTAAAATATTGCAGAAATTAATTTTTATAACACAGGCATAGGTGTTTATTTAAGCTGTTGACAGCTTGACTGACTGATGGAAGTTTATCTACAATGGACATGTCTGTAAAAATAACTTGAGAAATATAAAATAAGTGCTTTTTTCATATAATTTTTCACTACTAAGTAAGCTTAAAAGTTTAGAGAATAATCTCCTAAGATGCTAAGATTTCTTATGTTAATGATTTGTTATTCCACTGATGAAAAACAAGATTTTTAACCAAAATTTCAAATCTAAAAAGGATCAAAATATAATTTAATTATCAGAAAATCCTTTGGTATTTCTTAATAATAACAAAAATTTTGATGCTAAAACTTTTTTTTATTAAGTTTGGGGCATTTTTTCATCATGGTATACTCATTTTTTAGTGAATCTGTAGAGGTACCTACTTGTGTGTGTGTGTGTATGTATGTATGTATATATATATATATATATATATTCGAACCTGGGTCTCATGGTCAGAAACAAACATTCTAACCACTCGGCTATGCACCAATTGCACCCATATCGCCTTGGTCGATTTGTCAGGAAGTCACCTTCCTGATGTTATTGGTCTGAAAGGTGACAATCCTAGCCTTTGACCCAAGCCTTGTGAGTGTAATCGGGTAGATGGAAAATTTGTGGCTGTGCTAGAACAAATCCCAAGTCATCATGATCGAAGGTTTGAGTCTGCTGGCCTTGCTCAGATTGATGATCATGCTAGATAACACACTCTCTCCTAGTGACTGTAATTTTGTCAGTTTAGAAGACATGTTGGACCCATTCTGTTATGAATAAAAGATGAGAGGAAAACTTTTTTATCCAATGCAGTTAATTTTTTGACTAACTTTATCAAAGCAAGTGTAGAAACTTTAGTTAGCAACCTGTATTTATTTTATTTGTAGAAATCATGTGGAGAAAGAGATAATAATAATGAATTTTCAAATTTTGAATTAAAGGATTTTCTAAAATATTCTAAAAACATTATAAGGGAAGGTAGACGATGACGGACACTCAGTAACAATTTTTCAGCCTATTAAACAAAGGGAGTAAATGTTATGTATTTTTTTTATGTAATTAATATTTATTTTTATTATATAGTTTTTAATTCGTTTATATATTTACTTGATTAGTTTATAAAGGTCAATGAGTTAACCGTTTTCTTTTACTTTTTAAATTGTTATGGTCATGCATAAGTATGCTTGCTTTTAAGAACGGAGGTATTCTGTTGTAAAAACCAACTTTTAGTTCATTTAATCACATTTATTACATATCTGAAGCTGTTGGTAATCAACTTTCTATACATATGAACATCACACAATATGATAAGCTAATAAATATAGAAAATAGCTAATCGCACAATTGGTAATTACCATATTTGACAGTATATAAGACACACGGGTGTATAAAACACCCCAATTTCAGCAGGGAGAATCAATAAAAAATTAGTAATTAGTAAAATTATTAATAAATGTACAATCTAGGCTATATTTATGAAGTACTATTTTGGTTAAAGAAGCCATGATAACAATTAAATGAAAAATAATAGGAAAAAAAGAACTCGAGCCTATAAAAATTTTATTATATCCAAAGGTAAGAAAACAAAATAAAAATCAAGCAGTTATTACAATTGAGAAAAACAGTACAATTATCATTAAAATTCAGTCAAAAATTTTCCTTGATCTGTACAACCTGTGTCCTGTAGAAGTCTTAGAATAATTAGGATATAAAAATTCTGATTGTATCTATACCAATGTGGCTGGAAGTTATTGCAAGAAAAATATTAATGAAACAAATATATTTTACAAATAAAATATGAATTTATTGCATATAATTTTAGTGAAACAAAGTACTAATATCAAACATGATGAAATTAAGATAATGGATATTATCAATGATAACACTTTTAATCTGCATAATAGCCTTTTAAATAATGACAATAGGTATATGAAAGCAACTCTAAAGTCTAAGCTAATAGGAGTTGCCAGGTAGCTAATCTCGGCTGACTATTGTGAATTTTAAACCTACATATCGCATATAAGATGCAGGGGAATTTTAAAAGATATTTTTAAAAAAAAAAAAAAAAAAAAAAAAAAGAAAAGTCTTATATGCTACCAAATACGTTACTTAATATCTGTGAACTGTAAATTTTTACATTGTCAGAACTTGTCAATCTTTCAGTACCTATTTCGTCTTTGTTTTCCAGTTTCATTGTCATTTTTTATCTGATGAATAATGAGCAGAAAAAAAATGTTTACTTTTATTTAAGAGATTTAATTTATAAAAATGAGTAACTAAAAACAAACAGAAATTGGACCATTCTAAGATTTTGTTTTTCTTAGATTTCTTGGAAAGTAAGAATTTATTTATTTTGGCCAGCTATTGCTCAGACAAAATTCTTGCTTGGGTTTATCTTACAAGATAAATAGACCAAGCATGTTAACAATGAGAAGATTGTCATTTTTGTCTGATCATTGTCTGTGTGCTTAAAAATGCTCTTGAAGTCTATAAGTTTAATGATTCATTTCTTCTTCATGATCATATAACTGAGAGAGAAAAGTCAGTTTCAACTAAAGTAAAGCAAAAAAATAAACAACAAAATGGTATCCATTTATCATATTAAATTCTCTCATTGAACTGTCAAATGAGTGGGACTTAATTTGAGGAGGAGCCATGGTGTTAGGCAATGTGCTTTCAGTGAAATAATTTAATTAACTAGTTGAGGATGGTATTGAATAGTACTGTATCTGCTGCTGTCTCCAAGGAGTCAAAGTAATTTTTTTTTTTCTGATACAGAAGACAGCAATGATGAAATAGCAAGATTATCTTTCTGATCATAAGTTAATTCTTATTTATTTATTTATTTGGCAATGGAGTGGGGGACATATTTTGTACCTTTTCTTGGAAACTGCTGCCATCATGAAAGATGAATGTGTTTCTGGGCAGAGGCCAAGATTGGATTGGCTATTTGCTTTCCTGTTTATTTTGCATTTGCGTCTGTTGTCAGTTGGATAATGCAGAAGAAATCCTTTTTGAAAGAACTTATTTGTTGGGTCATTGTAGCTGTCTTAGGGGTCGAATGAAGATGGAGAGTTGCAATAATTTATATATGACTGTAGCTAATGAATTTTGAAATACTGTCTGCACTTGATTTAAGAATGTGTTTTCTTTTGGCTACTGCATTCTTTTCTCTGTCGATTCTTTTTGGTGTTAATCTGAAATGGAACTGAAAAAAAAATTAATAATAAAACAACTTTAGAGTTTTGAAAGTCGGTACCTTAAAATTATCACTTCAGCTATTTTTTATTTTCAAAAATTGGTTAGCTGAAATATCTGCTTCAATTTTAAAAATGTGTTTTCTAAGAAATTCACAAATTTTCACTGTCATAATGGTTGAGCAAAAGACATAATATTCCTAAAGTTACATCCGTCAATAATGGTCATATTCACTTAGGTCTCTTTCTAGACATCTTGTTGTGGATTTAAGATAATTTACCAAAATGTTATTACTGTCATGAATTTGATCCTCACTAAGTGACCTCAATCTAGACTAAATCCAAATCTAAGTTGCTTACTTCATAGTTGTTATGGTCCGGTTCCTTGTACCACGGTGATAGTCCGAGGTAGAACCAATAAAGAAGAACTTAAATACGGATATGGTATAACACAGATATATTACAAACAGGAATATATACAGATAAGAAGAAGAAAGTCTTAGTACGAACAATCAGGTTTAGTAGTAATTGTCTGAACACGACTCTGTTTCGGACTGCCTCTGACTCGACTGACTGACTCCTGACGGACCTCGCTCCAGACTTCAGACTGAACTCCCTGCTTCCTCTTGAAGCGCAGTATTTATTACATATGGAATAGTCCATTATGTTATTATGGGTAAGGTCCCATAACAATAGTGATAATGAAAAATCTCAAAATTAGGTTAGAAAGCAACAAAATTAGAAGTAAGAAAATTAATGACAATATACCCTGTAAGAAATTATTTAATCTTAATTTAAATTTATTTATTTATTTATTTTTTTTTTTTTTGTACTATCTTGTGGCTGTATGTCAAGTGTGTGCGCTTTTTGTAATATCTATTTGCTGTGTTAATTATCTCCCTTGTACTGGGGACACCAGGGAGCTGTGTTTTAGTTTTGACAATACTGAACTGTTTGAATATGCAGGAGATAAAAAGATGAACTCACCATAACAATAATACTTGGAAAATTATATTTAAAAACATCCATGTAAAAAATAATTAAATCCATGTAATTCTAAAATGTTGAATAAAATATCAATTTCATATTTACCTGTGGTATGGGCCAACTTTTATATAAAACGGTTGTACCATTTAATCAGTTATAGTTTATATCAGCATTTACTGAATTGTCATTGTTTCTGTTAGAATTTCTGGAAAGAGGAGTTAGACTAATCTTTGTCACTATTTGAACCTCTGCTACATGGACCAGGGATTGAAATCACACTTGTTAAACCACCAAATTCAGGTGCCAACACTTCAATCCATGGGACAGTAACCTTGGAGATTCAAGTGTTGGTTTGTGAATTTGGTGGCATAGATTGATTTCAATCCTCAAGCTAAGCTGTACAGACTTGGAGTCAATGCAAACAGGACTTGCAATAACTGAGCAGTTATAAAGAAAAAAAAACAAAAAAACATTAAAATCATAATTACAATGTAATCAAATTCACAAACCAGTGTTTTAATCCACTAGACAATTGTCCTGTGCAGACTTAAACCCTGTGGAAGCAAGGCAAACAATAACTGAGCCATACTAAATAAGACAAGATTTCCCAAGATATGAACATTGGAATGAAAACAGTCTACCCCTCTAGATTAAATAAAAGATTCAGTTTGAAATTCTTGGAAGAAGGCCTGAGTGAATAATGATGTTATGATAGTAACGGCAACAATGAGGGGATTAGCCTGATTGAAAATAGTATAAATAATTGGTCATTGGTTTTTTTTTTTTTTGGTTTTTTTTTTAATACAATTAATAGGTTTTCTTAATCTCATATCTTTGGTTATGAGATCACAGGAATTTTGTCCATGGCTTAAGAATCATTAGTTATGGATTTAAATAATTTTTTCTCTTGTTTTTATTTTTTATTGTGAGTAATTAAATTGCCAGTTATCAACTGATTAACTGGTACATCCCATCCCTATATATATATATATATATATATATATATATATATATATATATAGTGCCCAGAATTTGATTTTTTTTTTCTCCTTTTGGTTGAAACAAAAGAAAGGATTTTCTTAACAGTACAGTTTTTCTGAGCCTTCAAAAAGTAACAAAACTATAATTACTTATAATTATGATTTTTCTCAGATTGTTTTAATTAGCCTTTGTGGCTTTATCACTTTGCTTGGGGTGAAATGATTAAAAAAAAAAAACAAAGACAAATTTTCTAATTTAACTTTGCTTAAGATATGAATATATTTAATTTGTTGTATAAAAATTGCTATTAAGATTGAAACTTTTTAAAAATTTATTTTAATCTGATAATATTGAAATAAAAATTTTCCACAAGCCAAAAGTTAGAACAGAAGTACTTAAATATCCAACAACTTATTCTTAATATTTCCGCCTTACAATGTTGTTGACTAGTTTCAATGTAGTTATGTCTCCTGTAATCTTGCTACTTTCTGTATGAATTCATTCCATTCAAAATCTAACTCAAACCCCTCCCCCCAGCCTTGCCTGCCTGCACATCTACTATAACAAAACTTAGTGGCTGTACATTGGAGAAAAAGCTAGCAACACTCTGGCATGCAGATATTGAGATTATTTTTCTCTAATTCTCTCAAGTCCTCCTGCCTCATTCAGTTATTGATGTCATTACTGCAGCTGCACACCAAACGTGGGCTGTTGTAAGTGCAGTACCTTTTTTGTTTATTGCTTTCTTTTCACCTTAGAAAAAAAAAAATGTCTAGTCTTATGGCTCAGGTGAAGTTACCATGTCCCAGCACACAAAATAAGGATTTTATTTATTTTATTTTATTTTTATCTTTATTTTTTGTAAAAACTGGTTTCAGGTAGTTCTTGAAATCATCATTAATGTTTTTTGGTGGGTGGTGGAAAGAAATCCCTCCCCTCGCCCACTATTAAAGAAAAGAAAATAAATATGACTGAAAGAGAGAAACCTATTTATATGAATTTATTTTCAAGAGTGCTGTCAAAAAAAAAAAAATCTTATTGTGCCACTTATTATGAGGCTAACTTTGGTTTTTCTTTTTTTAATGAAGTATTTGTTGTATGCAGTTTTAGTTGGAACTTACTAAAATGTCTCCTGAAAATGGAAATTTATTTTATAATGTTTAAGTTAATGTACTTGTTAAAATTACCTTAGAAAAAAATCCCTCTTATAATGTTAAATGTTGTATAATTCTCTACATTTCAAAGCAGCATGAACAGATTAACATTAGGTATTTGTGCACCTGTCAGTTTGTGGGTTATCCCACTTGGTTTTGCCAAAATGCCTGCTAGGGGGGGTGCTCTTTAAGTCTATAAAAAGGCAATCATATTCTCTCTCTTTCTCTTAACTCTTGTTTCCAGATGTAATCAGATATAGATAAAGAATGCTGACAATGGGGCGTGTTCACTTATTTGGTCCTCTGCTGACTTTTGAACTCTCTCAGACTTGTTATACACACACAAGCCCATTATTCTAGCTCATTTTAATGTTTTTATCCTTTCATTGCAATTGTGTACACATGTAATTCCTTGTGTTACAGGCAGTCGTTTGTTTTATATTTATCTTTTGTTTTTATTTTTACCCATACACACATGAGTCCGCCAATATTGTTTGAGGGATTAATGTTCGAGGATCCCATAAATATTTAATATAAAATATCTATCCACATCACAAAGAGGTGATACCTGCAACATAAGGGCAACTTATTTCTACCCAAACATACAGAGTGCAATGGATAAATTGTTGTCTAAATTATGCAAAAATGAAAATAACACTGACATCTCATTTTAAAATATTTTGTGTAATTTTGGTAAATATATTTTGAAATACTAAAGAGTAAATTTTTTCAATAAAATTGCCACTGGCTTCAACTATGGCCTTCAGACAACTTTGGAATCTCCTGCAATTCTTCTGGATGGCCTCCTTGTTTAAGTTGGTAAATGCTGCCATAATGCTTGCCTCCAGTTCATCTTTGGTGTTACAAGGAGTTTGTTGGTCTCTCACTCAACTGCACCCCACACATAATAATCAAGGTGGTTGCAGGAGTTAGGTAGGTAGATGTAAGGGGTGATGTCACAGAAATTGTCTGGCAGCCATGACTGGGTTCTCTGTTTTGGCATGCTGCAGAGTCCTGTTGCCATAGGGTCTTCCAGAAGCTACCCTCTTGACCAAGGGTAGCACTACCTCCTCAAGGCACTTGATGTAGGCCTCTGCATTGAGTATGAGGCCCTCACCAACAAATTTGGGAATTCTTTTCTTATCAGTAAGTTTTCTGAGCTGCTGTACCTTCGTAATCACCATTATACTCATTGAACTCTTTCTGAATCCTCTGCACTGTCCACAGAGTGGCACCCAAACACTCTGAAATGTTTGTATTGGAGTTTCTGGTGCAAAAGGCCAAGCAGTACAGCATGCTGTTTCTAAATTTCTGACTGATTGAATGGTGTCATGGTACACTTTTTCTCACAGATGGTGCCCAACTGACCCTATTACTATGCAGTCAACAAAAACAAATAACATGCATGTATAAAATTAAAAATATAAAATGGTGACAATTTACCTATCGTACCTTGTACTAATATCCGTAACAAGTTTACCAAAAAAGATCTATGTAAAGGAAAGAAATTACCTTATTTTACTGCAAACCTTGATTGTGGGTGGGTGGGTGATTATTTGTTGAAATTCCCAAGAACTTGCCCATCATTCTACATTTTCAAGACTACTACTTTTTTTTATTTTTATATTTATTAATTTTTATATTTTTACATTTTTTTTTTCTTCTCAAAATTTTGTTTCTCTGTTTTTTGTAAATCATTTTTTTTTTTTTTGTTGGTTCATATGTAAGAAAGAGAAAAAAATGTTTTCAGCCTTGAAACTCTACCTGGCAATATTCACATATATTCTTTAAGGTAAATATTATTAAACACAACATACATTTTTTACTAATTAATTTTAATGATATACTTTTCCACATTGCAAATAATCTTTCTCAGATAAGGAAGAAATTCTGTCAGAAATTTTCCAAAGTTCATTTTGGAAGAAAAGTATAAGAAATATGGCCAGAGCTTTTGACTTAAGTCATCATCAGAATAGGTATATATGGTGGATTTATTTATTTTATTGAATATTTTTTGTTTTCTATGTTGGCCATATAAAAGTTTGAAAATAAAGTGCCAAGAAGACTGCTCATAGCGACACCATCAATCTGGGTCTAAATATTAAATATTACTATGGAATATTATTATTACTAAATACTAAATATTACTATGGAATTGTCTGTTATGTTGAATAATATTTACCATATATATGAATATCCAACCAAGAGACATGAGATTCAATCTCTTTACCCAGAACTGTGGAGGTGACAACATGTGTGTGTTTTTTTTTTTTTTTTTTTTTTTTTATTGTATTTTTCTGTTTTTCCTCATGAACACAAGCCCAAACACATGGTGTTAGTGAATATATGTGGGAAATTTGTCAAAGTTCTTAACTTCAAAATAATCATGTGTGGTTTGATCATTTGAAATACTGCTTTTGGACTGAGTTAAGAAATCTTCAACACCCCCTCATGCATGCTATATATTGTGTGTATACCAATTCTCACAGTGCACAGGTATACTACTGATCTCAGGCAGAGGGCTAGAAAATGATACTTTGATCTTGAGTAGTGCATTTACACTGATCTTCAGCAGAAATGCTAATCGATCCAGGTGTAAATGAAATGTTATTTTTTATGGGTACTATGCTAATAATAAATAACAAAGCCAAATATACTTTTTTGTTCAAATGCTGTTACTTTTTGTTCTTCAAATATCAAATTGTATTATATGTATTATCTCAGAAATATAATTTTCTCAATTGTTTTTTATTTTATTTTATAAAAAAAATTTTCTTTGCAAGCTTCATCTATTGTATATATTTATTTTTCCTTATGTACAGGGCAGTCAATACATGATGTTTCGGTCAGTTATTTCTCTGGTACTCTTCAGGTATGATACTTTGAGTTGGTTGGTGTGTAGTTTGCCTGTCTACTTTTTTAAAAAAAAATGTTTGAAAAAAGATATTAGTTAAACACCAAAAAAAGGTGATACCATTTAGTTATTTATTTAATCCATTGATGTTATTGATTGATTTGTCTGTTGATTTATCCCATCCCACAAGCTTTCAGTGGTTGGTTGAAATGATTTTAAAAAAGAAAAAAAGGCGACGTGATTTTTTTTTTTTTTTAATCTTTTCCTCCTAACTTTAGAAAGCAAATTCCCAGATAATATCTACTAACTCCTCAGCTTACAGCCTGCAAAATAAAGTTGTTATTTAAAAATTGTTGCCTGATGTTTGCTGGTCTCTCATATCATCAGTTTGTTCATCATTGTGTGTTAATTAACCAACCTTTTGGTCCATCATTTATCCTTTTTTCTTTTTTCTTAGGTGTCTTGCATTTTCACTGATTAATCATTTTGATGATACAATTTACTTTGGTATGTTTTCTGATCCATGTTGCCCTTTTACTTCTGAGTTATCTGCTATTTCCAAAAACATCCGCATTAACCATAAAATAAATTTAAAATAGATATTTGTATGCTTTTTAAATTTATGTGTAGATAAAACATGTATTTACTAAATTTAAATCATATCATATTCTAGATGCTAAATAGTTTAAACTGACACAGTGCTAAATGGACGAAGGAGTAGAAATATTGGCTGAATGTAAGCTTCAAAGTTGGAAGCATCTATTATGCCTTGAAAATCGGCATTTCAAATCTTCACCTTTTACCTGATCTTGATCTTTGAACACTGGCATCAGTGAGAGATAAATAATTCTCTCAACCTCTGTATAAATTGAGTCTCTAACTCGATAAATTCTTTTTGAAAGTTTATCTAAAAACTTTGAAGTATGTGGCTTACATTTTTAAGTTGATATAGACATGTGCGAATTACTCATCATTTGTGCTATGTTATCTTAACAATACAAGCATTCAGTTTTAATGAATTGCATTTTATAAATAACAGTCATTTTTTTTTCTGTTGTTGGCTATTGGCTTTGTTTTCTTGTTGTTTTTCTTCTTTCTTTAATTATTGTTCTTACTGGCCTCTCATAGCTAACATTATTACAATTATTTGCAGCCTTTACTCCTCCAAATGTTGTAGGTCATCAGTTGTTTGTTATTGCTTTTGTCTCTTGGTTGTTCCCCCCCCTTCCCTCCTGCTGCATTTACTATTCAGGAATTTTCAAGGTCAAATTTTTGTACATTTTCTTGCAGTTATTTCATAGCAGACAAAAAAATACAAAACCAGCTTTGTGTGTAGCTTGTATATGCAGTACAATATAAGCTTTGACCATTTTTGTGTCTAAATGACAGAAAGGAAAGGCTGTTTCTTTCTATCTATGACCTTAATACATCTGAAATTTAAAAAAATAAATATCACTTCATTTTTTTTTTATTGACAAGATGATGAGCAACTCTTGAGATGTATAATAAGTTGTTATAAATTGTTCTAATAAAAACTAACATTATCAGCAGAAAATCACAGTATATTATAAATAGAAGGCTACTGAAAAATTTACTAACATTGGTTAGTTAATAGAAATTTTACTGTGAAGATGTTGGCTTGCATAATAAAATCTGACATAGTGTTTATTTTCACATACCTACATGTGTGTATGTGTTTTGTTAAAGAATAACTGATAAGGTACTTTGATTAAACTTTTTATTTAATTTTTCTTTTGTCCGTACAAGCATTTTCTTTCCTGGACACGGTGTGTAAAAACTGTCCAAAAGGAAAAGCCAACACTCAATAACATTAACTACAGACACGGCCATAATATGCTCATCTTGTTCGAAAAATAAACCATTCCTATAACTTTAGATACATACATAAAAAATCCACATATTTAGTTAAAAAAAATAAATAAAATTGGTGTCTCTGTAATAGGGTACTAAGTAAGTGCAAGGTCTCTATCCGCCCCCCCCCTCTTCAATCAATTTGAGGTGTTATCATCCACTGCTGATAAAGCTGAATGCTTTGCTTGTAAATTCTCCTCAAACTCTACCCTTGACTCATCTGGAGTATTCCTAACTAATTTCTCACTTAGAACTAAATCTCTGTTGAATGATATGCATATAACACCTTCCATGGTTTCTGCTGTCAACTTTAACTTTGATCCCCCACAAAGCATGTGGACCTGTTAACATCCCTGTAATAGTCATTAAGAAGTGTGCTCCCAAACTAGCTCCTGTTCTCGCTAAACTGTATAATAAATGCCTCACTGCCTCCTGTTTGCAGGAAGTCATTGTCTGTTGTTCCTGTTTTTAAGAACTTTGGTGAACGATCTGAAACATTCAACTATTGGCCAATTAACATTCTGCCTCTTTTTGGGAAACTCCTAGTGGTCTTAATCAATGCTGAATTGGTTCATCATCTCTCATCACAGAGCCTTTTCTCAGACAAGAAATACAGCTTTGGTTTCTCCAGATCTACTGCTGATGTACTAACAATAATTGCAGCAGAGTTTATCACAGTCTAGATAAAAACAGTAAAGCCTGGGCTGTAACACTGGACATCTCAAAGGCCTTTGACAGGGACTGGCATTCAGGCCTTCTCGACCAAGCTGAAAAACTATAGTATTTCTGGGCACATTTTTGAGCTGATCAAGTCTATCGTATCAAATTATGAAATGAAAGTTGTCCTGAATGGCCACTTGTCTACATCCTTTCATACTAATGTGGGTGTTCCCAAGAGCTCCATTCTTGGTCCTACACTGTTTTTAATCTTCAATATGACCTTCCCAATGATATCAGCTCTCAACTTGGCATCTACGCTGACGCCATTACCATTTACTCATGCCTTGATAGTAAGGCTGGTCAGTCAGATAAAGTTAAAATGGCAGCTGATGTACAAAACGACCTCAAGACAATTGGTAACTGGGGCAAAAGATGGCTTGTCAATTTTAACACCTCCAAAACTAAACTTCTCTCCATTAATCATCTGAGAGACCCCCTTTTTGACTTCCACCAGCATGGCTGATGCTATCCTTGAAGAAAGTGACTCATTGTGCTTTCTTTGGCTAATGTTCTCAGCTGACATGAGTGGAAACACTATATTGAATCCATCACTAGATCAGCTGCTAAGAAATTGTTCAATGTGTCAGGTGAGACAATTTTTCTTTGCAGAATCTATCTTGCATATCTATAAATCTACCATTTATCCAGGCCTAAAATATTACTGCCATATATGGTCCAGTGCTTCTTCTATTTTACTGGAGCTCCTTGATAAGATTCAAAGATGAATCAGCAATATTATTGGTCCTGATCTGGCGGATCAGCTTCAGTTACTTGTCCACCGCTGTAAGCTTGCCTCTCTGTGCCTTTTTTATAAATACTTTCATGGTAATTGTTCGATGACCTCCTTGCCCTGGTACCAAAACTATGAATTTAAGTGCAATACTAAACTGGTGGCAAGATCTCATCAATTTACAGTTGAGCTAGCTAAATGTACCCATAACTTCTATGTTAACAATTTCTTATCTCACACTTCTCACTTGTGGAACTCCCTCCCAGCTCCATGCTTTCCAACCAACTTTAATCTACAAAAATTTAAATGAAATGTCAATCTTTATCTACTGTCTTCCTGATTGCTCTTTTCTCTTTCTCCTCATTACTAATGTTTCTGTTTATAATTCCTCCATACCCTGTAACCCCTTGTGTGCTAGTAGTACTGCCTTGCTAGGGGTGATACCAATTTAAAAAAAAAAAAAAAAAAAGAAAAAAAAAGCACCCTTGATAATGGCTAAAAGAATAACCAAAAGTGCTGGGATATGCAGAACTTTTAGGCAGTTTTTATACACTTTGTGTCTAGCAAAGAAAACACGTGTAAATTAAATAAAAATCTTAATTGCAGCACCTGTCAGTCATCTTTAATGAATCATGTATAAAAGAGGGATTGCTGCTAAATACACTATATATATATATATATATATATATATATATATATATATATATATATATATATATATATATATATATTAGTGATAGGATGATACCAATATTTATTTATCAATTCCAATACAATTCCCGATAATATTCTAAATTTCCAATTCCAGTACCTATAATGATTATAATTCATTATTTTCAGGCACTACAGTTGGTTTGTGAAACTTAATGAACAAACTACATTTATTAATGAAACATTTAGTAGAAAAATTAATACAAAAGCTTATGAAATAAAGTTAGATATCTATTTTATTTAAAAAAAAATATGGTTAAGAGTTTAAGCAATAAACAGAACAATTTCTTTATGTAAATCACTTAAGTTAGCTAGAGTTGATATATTGCTTTATTTTGGTTATCATCAGAAATCTTTAAAAAACTTACAACCTACACTTTTCTGGTTGGCATTAGATACACTTGTCATAATTGTGGTCTGAAAATAGTAAACACTGGTTAAAATTAAAATTTTTCACTGTTAGATAAAAAAAAAAATGTTTCTAGTTTTCTCATGTTTATAATTTGTAAAGATTTAACTAATAATGGTTTGCTATTAATTGTAAAATAAAAAAAGGTAATTTTCTTTTGTCCACTTTTTTAAGTTTTAACAAGAAAAGGCATCTTCTAAATATTATACAATATCCTTAAAATTTTGTATGTGGCATTTTTCAATGAATGGAACAAATTTAAGGGTGACAATTCAGTTTTAGTATGCACTTCAAGAGACACCTATTAAACAATAATACTTTAAGCAGAAATGCATCATCCTGTGTATTGTGGTTTAACTCCTGCTTTTATTTTGATAAAGTACAAGGAGTATTTAATCCTGCAGGACAGTGAATAAATGTAAATTTTAAATTTGCTTACAGATGTTTAATAAGAATTAAATATAAATTATCACAGTAACTTAATAAATAAATAATAAAGGGTCTTCAATCTTATAAAAAAATATTTAAGTTTTACTGTCTAAAGTAAATTTCTTACAACTAAAAAATTTAATTTCTAAAAAGAATCAAAAAGTGTTTTACTTTTATTAATAGAGTAAAAGTGCAACAATGCAGTAAAAACATATCCCTTGATTTTTTTTTTTCTTAAAGAAATATAAGCAATTTTAGCAAACTTTACAATAAAAAATTTAAATTTAAAAAAATATTAGGAAGTTGAAAGCTAAATAATGCTGATATCCAACTTGATCATTTTATAAGGGATGAGATTCAATTGTTACAAAGCATTAAAATAAAAATAAGATTAAAAATGATTTAAATCTTCATAACGCTGAGAACAACTGCAAATGTGTATTTTTTGCATAGGATTGATTATTTTTATTTTTTTCTGCTTATTTATTAGATTATTAGAAGATGAAATTTTACTAGTTTTATTTTAAAAATATTAAAACAAATGTTAGAAACCGAAAAAAAATACAGCTTAATCTTGCCAGATAAAAATAGGATAAAAATACTCATTTTAAGATTTTTTATACTTCTACTTATAAAACTTGCATCTAGTTTGGCTCTGAAGAGGAATAAATGAGAAAAAAGTTCAAAATATTTTAAATGCCATAATAATTTAACACAAGAAAGTTCAATTATGTCAAGGAAAAATATTAGTAGTTAAATACAATTTTTGATGGAAATTAAATTTTAGGTTTTTTAATACAAACTTTTGTGTAAAAAGCTTTTTTTCAGTCCTCAAATAAGTTTGTTTATTTCTTTAAGTAAATTAAGATGAAAATCCATTTTGAAAGCTATAAAATTTCAAGAAATACATGAATTTTGTAGAAACAAATTTAAGTTTCATAAAAAGAATGTTCAAGTCTCGGTTATTGAAAAGATTTATTTTTGTTTATGTACTATGTAGACAAAAATAAATCTTTTCAATAACTGAGACTACAAAATGATTTTATGGATTAAAACTAGGTATCTTCACTAATTCAGTATACATAAGGTTTAAGAATGAAAATTTTTCTTGAAGCTTTATTTTAGCTTTAATTGAAGGCTAAAAGACTTAAAATTTACTATTTCCAGTAAGCAAAATATTCTGTGGTGTATTTCAAACAGAAATTATAATGATTGGAATTTATATTATTTATATATATATATATATATATATATATATATATATATATATATATATATATATATATGTTTTTTATAAAATCGATAAAAACTGCCATTTTTGACACATTTGCAAACAAAAGTTAATTCTTGGTTTTAAATATCTTGCATAAATAAAATATATATTTCTGAAACGTAATTTGAAGAAAATTAGCAAGTTTAAAGTTAAATTAATCTGATTTGAAACAAATGTTACTTATAACATAAAATGTTGTATACAAACATTTTTTAACTACTGGGTCTTATTTTTCTGATGTGTTAATCATTTTATTGACAGCCAAACATGTTTGTAGTTAAGTATGGTAGAGCAGATGCTAAAGTTTATATGAAGGTGTGGTGGGGAGACCTTAAAACACATGACCTTTTAATGATAGTTATGGGTTTGATCATCCATACTTAAGAAATTCTGCATGTATATACACATACAAAAACAAGTTGAAATATTAAAAAAAAAATTTGAGGCTGTCAGTTTTAATAATCTTTACAATATATGATTAGTGAATAAAGTTCTATTTAATAACACTATTTCTTAAGAGTTATCACACTGAAACTGAATTTTAAAAGATTTAAAACCTTTGTAAATTATTCAATTTAAAATTGTAAAAAATGAAAACCAATCTAAAAATTCATTTTTCATCAGACAATATTGTCTATAATTTGTATTATTCATAAAAGTAATTAATAATGTCTTAGTTTTATTGTGTTTTTTATTTTTTAATTCAGAGCAGGTTTTCAGTAAGATGGGATTTGATTTTGCAAAAATAATTTGGTGATTTAAATTCTTCAAAGAATTCTCATTTTAACTAATATAGTCACTAAAAATTGTCATGTTGAATTTCTTAAGTTTTCATGAAAAGGGGTGAAACACATGTAAAAAATAAATAAGGGGTGAAACACATGTAAAAAATAAATAAATAAATAAATATTTTTACCAAGATTTTCTAATTAAAGAAATAATTTCATTCATTTGTGTATAAGTCTTGAAAATTTCATAAAAAATCTAACAATTATTTGATTTTTACAAGGATTTCAATATTTGTGTCTATCACTGCAAAAAAGAGGTTAAAATTTGCTATACTAAAAGTTAGTACAACTGCTGATGAAAGAAAAACAAGTTTTTTTAAATAAAATTTTGAATGTTCTAAAAAAAAAAAAAAAGTAAAATATTTAATAATAATCAAAAAATACTTTGATCCTTCCTCTTATTAATGACAAAGATTTTGATGATAAAACTGTTTTCATTACAGTATGCTGATTTTTTTAGTGTTTTTGTTGAGGTACCTATAGAACTATTATAAAAACAAATTGATGTAATTTAACTGACCCACCATGAGGACAGTTTGTGATACAAGGTTATTTTTTTATGTGAAGAAATCAAATGTGACATTAGCGGGAATTCCAGACATTCATTTTTTTTTTTTTTTTTCCATAAATAAAAATAATTAAAAATTGTCTTAAAAGAGTCCAGCAGAACAGCTGTGTGAATTCATTTTGTGTTTATATTACATAATTTTGATTATAATTTTTAAATTAATAATTTATAATAATAAATAGATGAATTAACAATGTTTAAAAAGAAATTAAACATAAAAAAAATCTTATTTTGAACTGGAAAGTTTGAGAACTGAGTAGACACTTGCACATTTCTTTCTTTTTTCTCTCTTTTTTTTTTTTTTTTTTTTTTTTTTTACACACACAAGTAAAATAAATTTACATCATACTTAGGTGTTATTACGATCTGTAGATTTTACTTTTTTGAATAGTTTAAAATCAATAAATATTTGTCTTTTTATCGTTAGTACCAGGAATGGAAAATATATATATATATATATATATATATATATATATATATATATATATATATATATATTCAACTTAAATGGAAAATAGTATTTTTTACACACACACATATAATATATATATATATATAATATTTCCTCTACTATGTATTGAGCACTCTTTTATGAATAGTATTTTTGGTTACTGGAATTTTATTCCACCTGCACCAATCCTATATTTGTGCATGTATATATAACACAATTTTCCATTTAAGTTGGAATGTACCCATAATGTTCTGTGAATAAGCACTTACAGCACTAACCTTATGCAATAGTAAAAAAAAAAAAAAACTAATAATCTAGGATATAACTCGTTTCTAACATATGTTAGTATAATTATGACTAAAAAAAACATGGAGGATATAAATAAAATACATTTTTTCCGTTGCACAAGTTGAAACCAGATTAATGGATCACATACTGTCATAGGGCGAGACTGGCATTAATTATATATATTTAGTTGTGTTGATATGAGTTTGTGACTCTTGGGTTTCATGCCCTTTGTGATCATCAGACAACCCTGACAATTGCAAAGGTCATGAAACCCAGGGTCACAAACTCACATCAACACAACTCAGTATGTTATGATATTGAGTGCTTTCCAATATGTACTGTGTATGTATGTATGAATGTATGTATGTATGTGTATATATATATATATATATATATATATATATATATATATATACACATATATATACACACACACACACACACACACACTCCTAGTCAATAAATATTTATATTTTTTCATCATTAGTCCCAGAAATGGAAAATTAAGTTTCAAAAATAAAAAAAAACAAAAGAATCATTCTGGGAATTGGAAATTAGGATATATATATATATATATATATATATTCTGGTTGTAAACTTGAGTGAAGAGTTGAAAATAAGAAGAAATAAGAATGATTATAAATAAGACTGATATGATTTGATTATTTCAATGATGCATGGAAATACTAAACAAATGATGGTTGTTGACTGGGAATTTCCATTAACTGTAAAAATAAAACTCTTTCATCTCGGAAATTTTAATGTTTATTTTCATTTTAGATACATTCATTTGGAGTAACTTAGTTGTTGACATTAAATTTGCAGGTGCTCTATAAATATAGTGTTATGTACACTTGGGTGAACTAAATTAAAATACATTTAACTTCTTTTTTTGATTGGCTTTAGTTGAGCAATCAATAGGTCTAATATTAGATCATAAATTTTCTAACCAGCAGCCATAGGCTTTCACTTGTTAGGATTTCCCCAAATGACCATATCTTTGATTAAAGTTATGTAATTTTTGGGATTCAACAAATGTATTTAATTGCTGATGTGAGAAACTAAATTGGGATTTTTTTTATATATATATATATATATATATATATATAGTTTTAAGGTGTGCTATATTTAGGGATAAAGTGCTCAGTATAAGAGATAGAGCATATGTAAATATAAAAGTGAACATTGAAGTCAACACTCACAGGCGACAGGCTGATTTCATGCTAGACACAATTGACAGGTGGCCTGATGATTGCATCTAGCATGAAACAGCCTGTTACTCTGAATGTTGATATTGAATATATATATATATATATATATATATATATATATATATATATATATATATATATATATATGACTGTTTGGTGGTGACCACAAACAGATATACTAGCAGTGTGGTTTACCTACTTCACAATGCTGGTGAGTATTGTATTTTGTTGATGTTATAAAGATTACCAAATTTAATTTCCAACCTCCATTCTGTTTATTCATCATTCATTAACCCTTTCTAGGTTACAACAGTTTGTTTATTTGTATATTTCTTTTGACACAAAATAGGATTGTTTATGAAAAAGCTTCAGTATGATACACTTTCTAAAATCTGACCAAATACCAGAGTTTTATATTATTTTTTTTCCTTGGTTGAACTAAAAAACTTTTCAGTACCTCCTCATAATGGCATTTGTTTTATTTCAGTATCTTTTACAAAAAAAATAAAAGAAAAAAGAAAACAAAAGTATGATTCATTTTTGGCATTCATGCAACTAAGATATGTTAATAACTACTTTTGTAAACTGTGTGTTCTTATTTAAAACTTGTCATGAGTCAGTGTCTGATGCTCACAGTTAATGTTCAGCAAACACTATTCTTTGATGTCATTTCAACACCATGTTCTGTGCATGTATACCTGGTGACTTGAACCTGGACAGGCACAGACATGACTTGTTTCATTTTAGTTAGCTGTAACATTTTATACTAATTGCTCTGACTTGTACTTGTGTTCTAAAACAGTTGTATATAGCTAGCTTTGCATATAAGTTTCTGATCCTTTTAAAAGAATGATGGTTCTTTTTCAAGTAAATTTGTAGTGATTGTATTTGGGCTGACATTTGAGTCAGAAAACTTGCAATGTAAAATTATACATTTTCTCCTACCAAAATTAATGTATTTTTTCTTCTTTTATTTGCCATCTCCCTTCAGGACATGAATGATCATGGCCCTCCATAACTTACTGTTCTTTGTAGATCTTACTAAGGTTTGTCTTTTTGACATCTCCCCTAATACCTGTTTTGCCAACCACTTACACAAGCTTGTTAGGTCGATAATTTACTGCTTTTCTCTCTCTTTCGCCTTCAATGTATCCTGTAATTGTTGTATTCTCCAAGCCTTCTTTTCTCATTATGTGCACTAGAAATTTCAGTTGTCTCTTATCCTGTAATTGTTGTATTCTCCAGTTGCCTATCTTAGTTTTCTCATTATGTGCTTATCTTAGAAATTTCAGTTGTCTCTTATCTTAGTTGTCTCTTATCTTAGTTGTCTCTTATCTTAGTTGTCTCTTATCTTAGTTGTCTCTTATCTTAGTTGTCTCTTATCTTAGTTGTCTCTTATCTTAGTTGTCTCTTATCTTAGTTGTCTCTTATCTTAGTTGTCTCTTATCTCTCTTATCTTAGTTGTCTCTTATCTTAGTTGTCTCTTATCTTAGTTGTCTCTTATCTTAGTTGTCTCTTATCTTAGTTGTCTCTTATCTTAGTTGTCTCATCTCTTGTTGTCTCTTATCTTAGTTGTCTCTTATCTTAGTTGTCTCTTATCTTAGTTGTCTCTTATCTTGTCTCTTATCTTAGTTGTCTCTTATCTTAGTTGTCTCTTATCTTAGTTGTCTCTTATCTTAGTTGTCTCTTATCTTAGTTGTCTCTTATCTTAGTTGTCTCTTATCTTAGTTGTCTCTTATCTTAGTTGTCTCTTATCTTAGTTGTCTCTGATTCTAAATATGTTTTTTTTTCTCTCTTTTCTTCTTTTCCTTTTTCCTTAAAACTTCCTCGTTAATCCCATGTTCAATCCACAGGATTCTCAGAATCCTTGTTTAGAACTACATTTCTGCCTCATCTGTGAGGAGATTGTCCAGCATTCACTGTCATATAGGAAGAGTGATATCACGTAACAGTTTGGTACTCTTTTCTTTGTTTCTGTTGCTTCAAGTCTCTTCTTCATATGTGAGGAGATTGTCCAGCATTCACTGCCATATAGGAGGATTGATATTACATAGTAGTTCAGCACTCTTTTGTTCCTAATAAAATTTTCTTGTTTCTTAATATTTTGCTTAGCTTTTTGAAGGCAGCTTTTGCTATTCCAATGTGCATTTAGATTTTAGTGTTGCATTATCTGTCCTCAGTTAAAACACTTCCTAGATATTTAAATTTTTGTATTTGGTTGATTTTGGTTTCTTTTATTCATAGTTTGCATCTTGGGCTTTCCCTTTTGCTAACAACTACAAATTCTGTCTTCTTTTAGTGGATGTTTAATTCTTTCTTGCTTTTCTATATTCTGTAGGAATTCTTGTAGTTTCCTTTCAATGTCATATAGGAGGATTGATATCAATACTGTTATTGGCATGTCTAATGTTAAGATTGTAGCTGCCAATAATGAATCATGGTAGGACATGTAATTCTCTCAGGATCACCTTACTGTAAATGTTGAATAAGTTCGGTGAGAAGATGTAGTTGATTGGAATTCCTTTGTCCTATTTCACCCCACTTACTTTATACATCTTTCTCTTTCACGTTGTTGTATATGTCATGTTGAATAAACTAATATGTACTTGATAATTTGATCTAAGTATGATAGAGCAAAAACACTTTAATTATTCATTTAAAGAGAAAACATAGTTTCAACATCTCTTCATATAACATTTGGCCTTTTTGTACACTTATTGCCTTGTAGTCCTATAAATATCTTGGTGTTCTTACTTTTCATCAACTGATTTTAAATTTTCATAGTTTTTCTCATATTTGAAATTTTATTTTTATATATTATTTTTGGGTTCATAAATTTTTAGAGTATTGTGTAGCTGTGATTCCTTCCTTTTTTATGGAAGAGCGCACACTGCTGGAGAACTGGAAGTCATCTGGGATTGGACAATAAATTGCCAAGAAGAGTCATGGTGTGCACTTCGGGAGATGGAAAAAGTTGTAGCTGGCTGAAGTTACATAAGTCGATACCCGATCAGTATCGACTGGGTCAAGTGGAGGGTATGATGTTGAAAGGCCCAAAACCCCTAATGAACCTCAGCTAGAAACATCATTGATAGATGTATTTTATGAAATTGTTTGTTTTTTTTTTTTTATTTTCTATTTTTTTACTTTTTGTTTTTTGTACATTTATATTTGCTTTTTGTTGTTCCCATATTGAGGTCAGTCCAATATTTATGCCAATCCATTAAATAGTTCATAATGTGGGGGAGGGGGAATCAGTTCAGTTATCTGAAAATCTCTTAGAATGATTGATTCTTTCCAAAATCATAGACAAAATCAATCTCCACTTGATAAATGTATTTGGAACTTGGACTTGTTTTCTTTGACATTTCTTGGAAATTTTAATGTTTATTTTCAATTTTAAATAGATTTATTTGGATTAAATTAGTTGTTGACATTAAATTTGCAGGTGCTCTATAAATATAGTGTTATGTACACTTGGGTGAACTAAATTAAAATACATTTAACTTTTTTTGATTGACTTTAGTTGAGCAATTAATAGGTCTAATATTAGATCATAAATTTTCTAATCAGCAGCCATAGGCTTTCACTTGTTAGGATTTCCGCAAATGACCATATCTTTGATTAAAGTTATGTAATTTTTGGGACTCAACAAATTTATTAAATTGCTGATGTGAGAAACTAAATTGGTATATATATATATATATATATATATATATATGGTTTTAAGGTGTGCTATATTTAGGGGATAAAGTGCTCAGTATAAGAGATAGAGCATATGTAAATATAAATATAAAAGTGAACATTGAAGTCAACACTCAGACGCGACAGGCTGCTTCATGTTAAGCGCAATCATCAGGCTGCCTGACGTTTGCATCTAGCATGAAACAGCCTGTCATCTCTGAGTGTTGACTTCAATGTTCACTTGTAAATAAACAAACAAAAAGTTACCGATAAAATCGGTACAAAAAACATTAATATTAACCAGGTGACAAGTCACCTGATTAATATTAATAAATGTTTTTCATTCTGATTTCATCAGTACACTTTTGTTTGACTTTGTTTTATTGACCAACTTATCTATTCTACTTTATAAACTATATGACGCATATGTGGACTTTTTTCTAATTATATTTCGCCTCCCGATGATGGCCATTTCGGTCGAAACTAGTCAAGGAATCTAAATGGAATAATAATAATAATAAAAAAACGAAAGAATATTAATCTACAACCCAGTGTGTCTAATGATTTTAATTTTTTAATTTTTAATTTTCTTATTGTTCAAAATTAATTAATTAATTAATTTTTAATTTTCTTATTGTTCAAAATATATAAAATTATTACTACTACCTTGATTGAATACAGCTTATAACATAAACAAGAAAAACATATTAACAACAAAACCTTTGACAGTAGCTAAAGAATTGGCCAAAAACACTCTGGGAAAATGATCACAACAGACAGTTTCTGCATTCTCTTACTCCCTATAAAAAGAAAAATAGAAGAACTTTCAAAAAACTGATTAATAATAAAAACAACAACAACAAAAAACTTCACTGTATAAAGAAAGATGCCCAGATAAACCTTATATATAAAATTATATAATCTTATTAAGAGTCATTCTTTCAAAAACACAACATTGCCAGGATGGTCATGTATTGAGGATGGAAGTCAAAATGACTTTCATAGTGTGATTAACATGGCAGATAGCACCTATGGAAGTCATCCAGAGATTCCTTAGAAAGGAGCTTCTTCTCTTGGACAATTTAACCATTTGTCCTGTATAATAATGGGGGCTGTTGACAAGCGTCATTAATGCCACAAGATTTTCTCAGTGACTGTCCTCACTGAATACCCAGACTGATGGTAGAGGAGAGGAGGTAGTGTCATAAACTTGGCATGTGTCCCAGCAACTAATCCAATTCCTGCAGCGCATTTGAGAGGCAGAACCATGATGATGATGATATATACAAGATGATGTTTCCATGATGTGAATATATATTTGTTTTGTTATTTTTTGGTCTTTCATGATTTTGTTCTATGAGAGGCTCATAAATTTAAATGGGCTTTCATCAACTAGGCACCAGAAAAGCCAAAAACAAAATGGTGGACTCTAGCTTATTTGTTTCTCATGATTTTGTATGGTAAAAAATATTTAATAAGCTCTGCACGGTTTTGACAGTGATCTATGAGAACGTCATTCTAATCATATCTATTTGGCAGACACTTTTATAATTGGGAAGATACTTAATAAACCCCTTATATTAGGGCACCTAGTGAGGAACAAATGACTGCACATAATCTTGATAAAATTAGTAATTCAGTTTAAATTTAATCTCTTAATTAAAACCTGTTTTTTTTTTTTTTTTTTTTTTTTTTTTACATACACATTACAAAGTAATGAAGTTCAACTGATAGATTTTTCACTGATTTTAAAAGGATAGAGATTAACTTTAGCTGTATACACTATTTATATTGAAGAACACTGAAGCAAATATGGCCAAAATGTCATGAGTATGGCAATAAAGATGAGGACAACAGTCTGGACAGTGTAAATAGTGTAAATATCTCAGAAATATAGACAAACATTAGCTGTATTCGAAATCTGAAGCATAAAAAAAAAATGATTCTTCTATGGTGTTCTTTTTAGCTATAGCAATTTTTAATCTATTTTCCTTTCACATATACACAAAAAAATATACATATAACTTTAAATGTTATTTTTAGTGGATACTCATATTTCAGTAAACACTCCATTTAGTTATGAAACAGTATATTTATTTATTTTCATCTACTGGTTTGAATATTTGAAAAAACTTATTAAAGAAAAATATGTGCTCTGTAATTTTAAGGAATCTATGACTAGATGGATTTCACTTAAAGGCACTTTTCAGGCTTTGTTTGATTGACAAAGCTTCTTTGTGGCCAAGTTGGTTAAAGCACGTTGGATCTAACAACGGTTCTGTCTGCCCAGGGGTAATGAAGGTTCAAATCTTGCCAGAGAGCACATATTTTTCTTTTAAATCCAGTAGATGAAAATAAATATACAGTTTAATAAATAAATGGAGTGCCTACTCAAATATGAGTATCTACTAAAATAAGATTTAAAGTGATAAAAATCTGTTGTATTAATAAATAAAATATCCATTACTTAATGGTCAGCTATTCTTGTTTCTGAGCTCATCCATCTATTATGGTGGCTAACCAATCCCTGTCATAGACATCTGCTCAGGCACATTTAGTGTTTGTACAATACCCACAGAGCCCACCTGTGGTTTATACTGCAATTGAGTGGACCATACTTACTGTTTCTGTGAGAGAGTTCATAATCTGCCACAATGCTGGTATATGCAAAACCTTGGTCATGATGATTTGTGACTTCATTATAACACCACTATCAATGGTTTTTGATTACATCCATCTACCCAATTTCACTCACAAGGTTTGGGTCAACGTGTGGTATAGGTTTCAGATACTTTTTAAAGGTACCACATGTTGGGATTGCCTCCCCAGACTGCTATCAAGAAGTGACAAATTGACCCTGGTAACATTTCAGATCTGGTCCTCAGTAATAAAGCCAATGTTCCAACCACTTGGCAACACACACACACACACAAAATGATTGTACAAATAACAAAAAGCCGACCAGATGACTAAAAAAAAACTCAAGTAGAGCCCCCCCCCCAAAAAAAAAATCTGACAAAAAAAAAATTATATAAGAATGGTGGTGGGGGATAAACTAAGAAAAAAGACCAAAAGGCAAATACCTACTTAAATAGTGACCAACAATGCTCTATGCCTAGGTTAAGAAAGAGCAAAAATGCTTAACAGCATCACACCTTAAAAAAAACACAATCTGAAACAGTACTTAAGTTTCATTATATCTATATATATATAATACACACTATCTATCTATCTATCTATCTATATATATATATATATATATATATATATATATATATATATATATATATATTAGTGTGTATGAAAGAATTATATAGTTTATATAGTTGTTCCTCACTGGTTGATGTTACTTAGTTTCATGCATCTGGCAGTCATCAGACATAAACTAAAATTGTCCATCTTAACATGTTATTTTATGCTTACAAGAAAGAATAGTTTTAGGACAATTATAGGTTGTGCCTGATGATTGCCAGATTCATGAAACTTTAAGTAGCATTGAGCAGTGAGGAACAACTATAAATTCTTCTTAATATAAATCTTAGCTCTATTATTTAACTCCTTGCACTCACATTGATTCTATGATCCTGACTAAAGTCTACCATCATTCATTCATTCTTTTGCCATCAAGTTATTTAATGGTTATTGTAGCATCTCCCATAGGTTGTGTGTTAATTTTTGTAATTTTAGTCTACTCTGAGTGAGCTAAATTTAAGCCCAACAGAAAGTAATGGCTTTAATACCAATACCCACCCCCGCCCCCAAGAAAAAATAATGCAGATTTGTTCTTTTATTCTGAACTGAAGATGCCAACCTAGCAAACAGGAATTAATAGCTTTAATATAAAAAAAACAGTTTTGGCTTTCATTTTCACCTGAAGATACTTACCTAATGCACAAACATGAAATGCATTGTCATAAAAAGTTTTTCCACTTTGTCTCTTGTATATATATATATATATATATATATATATATATATATAAATGTGTGTGTGTATATGTGTACACATGAACACACATGAGGTGTTAAAATATTATCAGCCTAGTCAAGAAGTCCTTCCAAAAAATTAAAAGAAAATATGATGTTTAGTCTGATTTTAGGAAGTGAACCCAACCAAGAACTTTTTAGACACACACATGTATTGAAGAAATGAAGTTGTAATGATATTTTCTATGTATTGTAAGATTACAATCCTAAAGTCCAGGGTTAATTAGAATTAAAGCAAATTTTTCACATATTTTGCACTTGTACTATATTTGATCACTTTTAAGACCCTTCCCTCATAATTTCCATTTCATTTTACAGCATGGTGTTAGGTTCAGTGCAAGTACTGAAGAGTTTGGGTAAACATTTACTTAACAGTTACATTGATTTCACGTATAAAACTTGGAGGATATATTTTAGATATTTTTTTGTCAGGTTAGGTGAGGTGGAGGTTCATGTCTTGAAATAGTATTTCTTGCTTCTGTCTTTGTACCCCTGAATTGGATTGTTGGGTTACTTACTCTGTATTGTCAGATATAGTCATCTACTGTCCTATATGTACTTCTATTCAAAAAGGTTTAAAATGTTCTTCCAAGCATGGCTTAGTATTGTACAAATCCAAATAGGGTGCAAGAGATTATCCTTTCATTGGAGAAGGACATTAAAAAAAAAAAAGAAATGAGAATTCTAAGCCCCAATTTGTAACTGGACTTAAACATTGAAAATTAGGCTACATCATTAACACTGGACTCTGGTACCAACAGGAAAGATAGAACACTTTTATTCATAAAGCAAAGCATCACATAAACTGACCCCCCCCCGTCACTTTTTTTTTTTTTTTTAAAGAAGGAATTGCCAAAATAGCTCAAAGTGCAACCCAAAAGTTCAAAGAAATTAAACAGATGGATTGTTTCATCCCTTACTCAACATTTTTCTGTGTTCTGCAGTTTTGCTAGGCATTTTAGCCATCACTTGAAATCAAAATCTTTTCTTTCTTTGACGTGCTCAGTTCCTTTAACATTTGGGTATTGCCTCATATAAGTACAGAAAACTTTTGATTTTTTTAAAACAGGCATTGTTGCCAATTTGTTATTTGATGAAGTATACAAACTCATATCTTTGATTTTTATCCCATTCCAGTTGTTATGTATTTTGTCCTTTCTCAGTTGCATATTGTATTTGGATGCTCTTTTATGTTGCTTTGTACAGAACCTACTTTACTTAGAATTTAGGTTCTTGGTGTTTGCATCTAAATTCAGGGGTTTGAAAGTATAGAACAGGAGTGGGCAAACCTCTTTTTTGAGGGCCACATGCATTGTTTGATGCATTCAAAGCAAGTCACAGATATCAAAAAATCCTTGAAGAATGAAAATACAAGTAACCCCAAAAACACCCCAAAACAAATACACTAACCCAATTTGCAGTGGTTAGTGTGAAATGACCTAGTCACCAAGTTGCTTTGATAAATTTGGTAATTTTTCTTGAGGATTTAATCAAATGAGTAAACTGTTGTCAACTTGTCATTTAATTCATTGAAGATAAACTAAAATTAAAATGTTTTAGAAAAACCTGATCAGCTCCACTTTAAACTTTTTTCTTCTTGAACTCATTGGTTGAGATGATAAAAATAACTAAGATGAGGATAGTAATCTGCCATTTTAAAACTTAATTCTGTTTCCTTAAATTGACTTGAGTTAGTGAGTTAGCATATAGGTTGTTTGCTTTCAAACAATACTGTATGTAATGTTATATAAAGCCCACAATTCTATAAGACACCCTCTTAATTTAAACTGGGAATATTAAGAAAAAAAAATTGATATTGCATCATATTTTACTGGAATTAATCCGGGTTTCCTATTTGACTCCACTCGGAACATGATATGTATTATGCTTTTATTTGGAACTTATAAAATTCTTATATTTGTGGGGGGGAGTGAGATTTTTTTTTCTTTGTGTCATGTTTTGATAAAAGTCAATCTTGATGAAAAATTACACACATTCTGATATTGCATTTTATAAAACCATTTAATTTACTAAATAAATTAAATAAATGATTTAATTAGTTGGTCTCCCTTCGCTCTGTAATCTTGTGAGGATTGATGAATTTAGTTTCTGAGTAAAAGCGAATAACAAACTAAATATATGTTTGGATTCAAGTGGACACATGTTGGACTCTTTAATTGAACTGATAACTTATGATGGTAAGGGAACTTAATGATCAAAATCTACTGGAAAAAAAAAAATTAGTCAGAAGACGTTTGTGATTATTATAAGCTGTGACATGTTACAAAGCTATGTGGTCTTGTGGGGAAAGATTTATCTTCCACTTCATAACCACTTTCTCCAGAGACACATCATTGCAAGCTTATTACAAGCATATCATGACTTGCAATGATATCACTATTTCGATGGCAAATGTACATGAGTTTTTTTCTTTAGTTTCACCAGATCAAATATTTACTTCTAAAACATGCCATGCTACTTCGATAAAGTTGAATCACTCTGATTTTGCCCATATTCTAAATATAAGGAGAAAGTTTCCAAGACACCTTTTTAAACCCAAGAATTGCTACTTTGTGTAATAGTCTCACATGAGTGCTTCCCTGAACATTACAAACTTAACTTCTTCGAGTCAAGAGTCAGTTGTCATCTGTCATTATAATATTCACTTCCTACCACCTCTTTTGTTCATAAGAAACACATCATATTCATTTTAACAGTAACTCTCTACTCTGAGTGGCTCTCAAGCCTTGTATGAGGCAAACTTTAGTGTTTTAAAAAAAATAATACTAATTATTTGAGGACAGTAATTGAAACCCTGCACATGATGGTAGGACGAGGACACTTATACTTAGAATTGGGAAGACAGTTGAAATTTCTTGGGCAAATAATGAGCAAAGAGAGCATGGAGAATTTGGCACTCCTAGGACATATTGAATGCAAGATAAACAGAGGAAAGTAATGAATAACCTACATGCTTTTATTCCTCATAGGTTACTTGACCCCTTCTCATCTACACTGGACTTAGGGCCATATCACATTGAAACATTGGTTCCTATACCATGTTAAGTAATGTTGAACCTGGTCAGTACCTAGATGGGTGACTGCTTTGGAATACCAGGTGCTGTAAGCGTGGATGTGCAGGTGGTATAATGGATAATAGCTTGGAATTGTTAATTGAGGAGCAAAGTTCTAATTCCAGTTAAGTTCGTTATATTCACTTATGCACAAATACTCTTGGGAAAGGTATGAATCCACTTCTTCTCCCCTGAGCTATGGGTTAATTAGTAAGACTTGTATCACTAAACCATTATCTCAAAAAAAAATTCTTACAACCAAAAATTATTTTCTGGCTTTGAATAAGCTGTATAGGGTTGATAAACCATAAAAAAAAAACTGAATCAATCATTTTCACTGAGGTTAGATTGGAGTTATTTTAGTATCTCACCAGTAGCTGATAGAACCTGATCCAAAACATCTCTACTTTGATGTAATTGATGTAAATTTATAACGCTTTCACCTGTGGAAGAAAAAAGAAATTGTTTAAATTTTATTGAACTATAGTAATATCATTATATTAAAAATGAATCCTATTGCCGTAAAAAAAGAAAAAAAAACTTTTCTCTTTGTAAAGAAATATAAAGTAAGTAAATACCAAGTTTTGTATTTCTGAGTTACAACAAAAATTTACTGAAGGCTATTTTTAAGTAATGTATTTTTTTCTTCTTTATTTACTTTGAAATATATTATGTCTTCTCTCCCTCTGTTACCTTCTCACCTTTCTTTCTTCTCTCTTTTCTTTTCTTCCTCTTTTCCCTTCTAATCTCTCTCTCTCTCTTCTCCCTTGTTTTCGACTTTGTCAGTATATGCTATATTTCCAAGATGTCATAGTGCACTTGTCTTTTCACTAATGTTTACTTCTGCCTTGTCTTGTTTACAACCCTCGTCCTGTTAATCATTGCACATACTTCTTGTCTGACTAATGCCAGCACTCTGATAATGACTTGCTATTTCCAGGCCCTGGGGAGGAGGGGAAAAAGAAAATGCGAAACAAAACTTGAAAAGACAAATCAGCTTTACTTTCTTGTTTTGTAGCCATTTTAATCTGCTCACAGCATCAACTGCTATTTTAAAATAGCTGCATATAAGAACATAACCACTCCTTCTCTCTTTCTCTTGTAAATAGTCTTGTCTGTAGGTCACAGAAGAACAAAGATATTTTAATAATTGTGTGTGTGGGAAAACTGATTTATATTCAACAACATATTTAAGCAAAGCAACTTCACTTAACACCTGGTTTATTGTTGTAGAATTACATAACGCTTCAGATTTTATGATATTACAAACAATAATACATACTTCTATTAGTTTAGGATGTGTGGATATTGTAATGAATAGCCGCTCGATACAAGAAATTGGTGAACCAATATCAACTTCCAGTTAAATTTTGTTACATTCACTTTCATGCAAATATTCATGGGTAAGGTGCAAATCCATCTCTTCTCCTCAGGCTATGGGTTGGGGCAGTAGGGCAGACTAAGCTCTTCAGCCTTGATTGGCAACTAGTCTAAGAGAAAGACAACTTTGAATTCAAAATTGTATCTGGCTTAGCAATAGCCAACCAGAGCAGCGATGTTTTCTTCATAGAGAGCAGAATGTCATCATGGATATAAAAAGTTTAGTTTTCACGTAATTATCATTTTCTAGTGATTATCATGATAGGTTTTTCCAAAGAAATCAATGAATTTTGTTGAGTTTTAATTATTTATTGTATTATATGGATTAGATAAAAAAATTAAAATATATAGGATTGTGGAGTTTATCTGATGGATAGATGGATTCATTTAGATGCTTACAATTATATGTTTGCTTAATATTTTCTGAAGTAGAAAGAACATGAATTTTAAATCCTGATTCATTTATCCATGAAATAGCTGTTCAGCACTTCCAGGTAAGATTGTCCCTTCTAAGTTAGGAGAGTGCCCAAGGGGAGTAACTCAGAAAGATTAATACACGTTTTTGAATCCTTGATTCCTATAAATTCATAGCATTATTATTCGATGAAATTTTCCTTATGCTTTCAAAGAAATTGTGTATTCATCATAAAAGAGTGATTCTTCTTTTGATCCAATGAATTCTTTGGATATTTTGATATCTTGAACTAGGATCGACTTGACTAGGAGTCTTGTATAAAGTAATGAAAGGATTAGTATGAAGCTGACAGGTTTAGAAAAGATATATAGAACTTCCATCACAATTTGATCATTTGCTGTACCATATTTGCAATGAACAACAGTCATGCAAGTAAATCATTGGTCAACTTGTACAGGAAAAAGTATTTTCTCTACTAATGCATCATTCCAAGAAGCCAGTTGCTCATTGAAGCCTGGCAAAGTAAGTTTTTTCTGGGTTTCAGCATTTTACAATAAAGATGATTCTTCAAATCTCACAGAATGTATGGAATGCATCTATCAGTGGAGATATTATTAATGCAGGTCCTGGATCTTGCTACAACATTCTACATTATGAATTCTCATAACAGATCAAGTGTTCATTGCTTGTACAGAAAATGTTTTCTGTGTTGAAGATGAGTATTTGAATGCTTCAGTTAATTTAGTTCATATGAATGCATTTTTATAAGGCTTGTAAATAACATTAAAATAACTGGTTGTGTAAGTCAGTTCCATGCTTCAAGACAATTGTGTTGTAGCATGAAACACTGTTGCCACTTGGTGTTGACCTTAGTGTCCACTCTTATATTGACGAACACTCTATCCTGTATATTGAGCACTTTTATCCCATAAACTATTTTATATATATATATATATATATATATATATATATATACTATTATAAGCAAAAATAAATTTAAAGATATGCAGGACTACAAAAAGGTTTATAAGAAAATAATGCTGTGATTGTAATATAAAAACTATCTAATGTTTCTTGTAGATTTTTGTAATCAGTTTTTAGATTGGAGTATATTTTAGAGTTGAGTTCTTTAACACCTGGTCCCAGTCTGCAAGTACTTATCATTTATCAAAGCCTTTTGTAACCTGATTTCTGGTACAGTGTAATAATAACTTGTGGCTAGGAATAGTTGGAATCTATTTATGGAAATCTAAGAAAAAAAAAAAAAATAAAACAAAACAATCCAACATTAGCATTAACATCACTACTATCAGTAACAGCAGAGAACTGTTGTCATGGTAACCCAAAATAAACAAAAGTAATTCTTGACTAGATAAACTGTGGTTGATAAGGAGATGCTGTTGTTTATATGTGTCAGAAGATGAGCATTGTAGCAAGATGTGAGCTATATGCTTCCTAAGGCTACGTGATCTTTTTACATCATCTTGAATTTCATTATTAGATGAAGCATTGTCAGTTATTAATTTTTCACTAGTATCTCTTTCATTTTATTTTCATTTGCTTTTTATTACAATTTATACTGTCACTTACTCATGATCATAGAACAGTAATGTGAGAATTACTATAAAAAGCGATTGAAATTAAGATGTAAAAATACTAGTAAAAAATGATCAATTGTAAACCATTTTTGAGCCACATTCTTGCTGTTATCTTGCTTATAACTATACAGTTATTTACCGACAAGGTTTATTACACATTGTCATTATCTAAATGTTTTATGGAAAATAATTAATTTGACAAGATTCCTTTCTTTTTCTATCAAAATTAAGTCATTGTTATTTATAGTGAGGGATTTATTCTTTTTTTCCTTCAGTGTTTATTTCGGTTCATTTGATAATGATATTGATCCTCTGATTTATTATGTGTTATTGATTGATGGATTTGTTTTTTTTTATGATTTATCAACCCTTTGAGTTATTTAAAGCCTTATTTTGGATTGTAAGAAAAATTTTTAGTGAATATTGCATTAACAATTTTTTTTTCTTAGAATAACAATGACTTTCTTTTACACATCCTACTATTTAACCCATAGAGGAAAGAGATGGGGGTCATGCCTTTCCCAAGTTTTATTTGTGCATAAGTGAATTTTAACAAATCTGATTGGAATTGGAACTCAGATATGATTTCTCATTTTGAGCTGCTATCCATTACACACACACACACACACACCCTTATATGGTTTAAAAAATAGCTAACTTAGCCAAGATCTAGGCCTTGGATAATTTTTTTTTAAATTACCTATATAGGTCTTTGTCTTTCTGTATGTCTGTGAATCTTGGACATTAACTGCAGAATTATGGCAAAGAATCCAAGCATTAGAAATGGGATGCTACAGAACCATCATTGGCATCTTCTCCATAGACCGGATCACAAATGATGCAGTGCAAGACACCATCAGATAAGAAACAGGACCATTAGTAGACATTATATCCACCATCAAAGAGAAAAAGTTGAAATGGTATGGCCATGTCATAGGAGCCAACAATCTTTCCACTATCATCTTAAACAAAAGAGGCAGACAAAGGGAAAAAAATCTGGTATCTTCACTGAGTGAACTGGAAATCATTCACAGAGAATTAGATATTGGCACACGATAGAAATGTATGGAAGGAGCTGATCAGGTGCTCAGCTGTATAGCATCTATCTGACCACACCCGGTTTGAGGATGAATGACGATGATGCTTATGGTAATAATAAAAAATGTTCTTAGTGCTTTTAATTGGGTGTACTATATTTGTGCCCAATACAATCCTATTTTTACATAAAAAGCATGAATATATTTGGTTTTATTATATAATGCAATTCCCACTATGCATGGATGATGTTAAACATTGTCTCAAGATGATTTTAGGAACCACTCTCAGACATGGTTGTTTTATGTCATTTAAGACAAAGAAAAGCTAAGAATTTCTGCTTTGTGAAGACATTTGTAACTAAATTTACAGTGCATGTCATTCTCGTCAAGCAGAAGCAATTATAGCCAATAGTTGTTCATTAGAGAGGGGGCCATTTTAGAATGGTACTGCTCTATAGTCATAGATTGTAATGGTTGATACTCTAGTAAAGTAGTAACCTGAACTGATTATGGACAACCTCCTGTTCTTTTCTAAGGGAGGCTATTTATAATCTCCACTCTTCACATATTTAAATTATACTACCACTACAAGTACAACTGTTGGTTGTCGTTATTTTACACAGTTCTGCAAAATTGCCATAGTATTATCCTTGAGTAAAATACAAGCTCTATTTCTCTGTTGGTTTCCGATTTTGAAATAAAATTTTTCTAAAATTATGTACAAATAAGCATGTATATAAAATTGATATCTCTCTGCAATCAGTGTTCCTATGAAATAAAACTTTCATTTTCAATAAATACAAAATGGTAGATTTTAGCAAAATTTATGTTATTTTTGAATTAAGCATGTAAATTTACACCTAACTGTAACTATTTGGATATTTTTATTAGAAACTGAGTGTGGGGCTTAAACTACAAATTACCCCCACTGAAAATTGTATTTTCCATTCAATAGTCAGTGGTCAAATAAAAAGCCAAATTGAAATCAAAGTAGCTTTTTTTTTCCTCTTTATTTTAATATTTGTAAAGTGTATTTCACTGACTTGTTATGGTGCACCAGATGTTTATTTTAATGTTTTTAGAGTTGCAAGTTTGCGGTCAAGAAGTCTGAGGTTACAGTTCCAATATTGGATTTGGTAATATGAAACTAAAACTCTAAAAAAACCTTGAGAAATGAGTGACTGGTCTCTGTTTTGGTTTCATATATATATGAAATTCTTGCTTGGTGTACATGATTCTGTAAAATAGTCTGAAGATTAATCAATTATGGAGGTTTGTGATGAATTACAACCAAGAGATCGTATATCTTTTTCTTCTATTTTTCTTTTTGAATAATTTTACCTGAGAGGTATAAATAGAAAAAGGATAGATAGATATCATAGTATAGATAGGTGGGGATAGATAGATGTGCACAGATAGATGCAGATTGACAGAGATGATTTGCATTACCACTTTTGTTGCAGTCTCCTGTCTTTGGTTGCATACTTTGTCTTCCAGACTTGTCAAAATATGTTCCTTGTGTTACTGCATTCCCTAAAAGAGTAGGCCTGGTAATCAAGACCCATCTTGAGCTGCTGCTGCTGCTGCTACATGATTTATCAAGTGGAGACATTAGGATTGTTAGGAGATAAATCTATGCAAATCCCCAAACCACATTTTATTCGTTTCTTGAACTTTTCTCTCTGCTTTCAAATATTAAGCGCTTGGATGTATTTCTAAATAAATAGTTATTTGATGATAATTTTCTTCTTTAGTCAGTTTGTATATTTTTACTTAATTAGTTTCATACTTTTGAATTATTATTTTATGAGATTAATTGGGTAGTAATTTTATTTCTCATTACTGCTTTGATGTGTAGCAACTATAAAATGTCAGATTTATTAGATATATGAGCATTTTTATTCCCTAAAATGGTCTCGATCAAATCATGTGCAAATAGGTTTTATGGCCACATCATGTTGAAACACTAGTTCCTATATGATCACTGTAGAGTAGAGCCTAGTCACTACTGAGATGGGTGACCACTTGGGAATACCAGGTGCTGTAATCATGTGCAGGTGGTGTAATAGATAATGGTTAGGTGTTGTTAATTGGAGAGCTGAGTTCCATTTCTTGTTGGGTTTATTATATTCACTTATGCGCAAATGCCCTATGAACCCACCTCTTCTCCCTCCAGCTATAGGTTAATTAGTAAGATTTGTATCATTAAAACCTTTATCTCCCCCCCCCCCCAAAAAAAACATTCTTAAAAATAAAAATGTTTTTTGGCTTTAAATAACCAGCAAAGAATTGATAGGCTGTAGAAAACAAATCAATCACTCAATATGTGTGGGTAATCTGGACTGATAGCTATGGACTGCCTTATGTCGAAATTGACAGTCCAGTATATATATATATATATATATATATATATATATACACCTTTGGTTACATTGTTTTGAGTTGAGATTATGTCATTTGTTGAAAAAATATACAGAAAAATAAAAATCAAGTTTGTCATTTTGTTCAACTTTACGTCTGTCCACGACAAATATTAAAGTCTTAATATCATTAGAAAAGCATTAAAATCATATAAAATCCTGTTACTGTACAATAAATAAGAATAAAAGTATATAAAATCATATTAAAATACGTACATTTACAATAAATGTTAATATAATCATCATAAATCCTAGAGAACAAAATATGAAAACATCTGTAACCCTGTCTTGTTGTCTTATTTAGTAGTCTTTAAGAGCTAAATATTGGTGTTTTCCACTGTAGTTCTAATATCTGCTGTTTGGTGTCGTCAGCACCACTCATAATTCCTGCGAAATTGAAATCCAATTTAGTTTAGACATACAGACAATATACATCTGCTTATCACTTACTCTCTCATTCTCATTCATTTGTGACTTTATATTTTGCCCCAATAGCTTCTAAGAAAATTCCTAGTGCAAGTGCTAAGCGTCCTGCTATAATGTGGGACGATAAACTTACTATGATAAAATGCCATGAAAAAGGTGAAAAGGTCATATCGATTGCTCGATCTTTTGGAATTAGTAAAGAAATAATTCAAGCAAAATCTTTGTCTTTGTTTTGAGGACCTGAACAAAAAATACCCAGATGAGAAAGATGTAAAGTTTAAAAGTGAGTCAAGACAGGTTTATGAGATTTAAAGAATAAAGAAGTTATCACTCTATTAAGAAGCAAGGTGAAATTGCATCAGCTGACAAACAAGCAGCAGCCAATTTTCCTAAAGTATTGGCTAAGATCATTGAAGAAAACAGGCTTCTTCCTGAACAGATATTTAACAGTGACAAAACTGGATTATATTGGAAAAAATTGCCAGACCGTCCTCTCATTGCTAATGCTAAGCGTAAGGCTATATCGCTGATAAATTTTTTATTCAGAATATTGTATGTACATATCATAAATACTGTAATATGCAATGGGGAATACTTATTTGTGGTTTATAGTGTGGTTATTTTGACTTTAATTGGTTCCAGAGGTCACAACTTATGATATAGGATGAGGTATATCTGTATGTATGTATGTGTATATGTTTATGTGTATATATATATATATATATATATATATATATATGTGCGTGTGTGTGTGTATATATATAAAAATATATATTATATTTAAAATATGTTTTTTTTTCGCTACACAGTTCTAACAGTGTTTCAAAAATGGAAGCTAAAAGCCACAAATTTAATTTTGTGATTAAATTAAAGACATTAGTTCCATTTCATATTTAATTTATAATTTTAATGCTCTGTAAATTTACATTGAGCACTATTTTGTAAAAATAAAAATATCTATAAGAACACCAGATTATGTATCTTGCTGTTCTTTCTTTTTACATATATATATAAAATGGCCTGCTGATTTCAAGCATGAAACACTTTCATTATTTGGTGTTGCCCTCAGTACCTACTTTTATATTTTCACACACACACCCAGAGTCAGCAAAATATATATGCACTTCAGGAAAGGAAAAACATATATAGATATTGTAATACTAAATTTGTTCAGACACCACATGATTAATACAAGTTATCTTTGGACAAGAGATACTCAAAATGGTGGCCTTTAGCTTCCAGACATTTATTAGCATGGGGAACTACTGCTTGGGCAATGTTGGCCAAAGTGTCCAGTGGGATTGCTGCACATGCATTTTCAATTTCTTGTCTAAGAGCTGCCAATGTAGTCAGTTTTCTGCAATATACAGCATCTATTAGTTGAGAAAATATTGTACTACAGTAAACGGTGTTATCACAATTTGATAAAACTAAGAAAGACAAGTCTTTCCTTTCCTGCATTATTTTTGGTGGATTGAGATATATATATAAAAAAGTGAACATTGAAGTCAACACTCAGGCGACAGCTTGTTTTGTGCTAGACGCAATTGTCAGGCCGCGAATGTTGGATTTTTCCTCGACTATTTATATATATGGGTAAGTGGTGCATTGTGGGTAATCTATTCTAGCGGTTATTTTTGTGGGAGTGGCTTATTTGTTTATTTTATTTATTTTTTGGGGTTAATTTATTTTGTTTTCATTTTCATTTTGTATTATTTATTCTTTTTGGTTTTTTGATGTTTTATTCATGTAGTAAAAAAATTGAGCAGGTATTGCTTAGGTCGCTTATTTAATAGTTTGTTTTGGTCTGGGAAGATAATTAAAGCTATTTATTCAACTAATGTTTAGATTGCTTGGCGTAGTCAATTCTCTTATTTTGGCAGGGGACAGATTTTTATTTATTTATTTGGATTGATTATTTTTACTTGTTTTTGCTTATTTATGCTTATTTTTATTAGTTCTAATGATTATTTTAGCAGGTATGATTTGTTAATTTGTTCATTTATTTATTTATGTGGATTAATTTTCATATTTGCTTTTTATTTATTTACTTATTTTTTATTTTGTATATTTTTATTTACTCTATTTGGGTTTCAATTTCTGAGTAACATAGTAATGATTTTTTATCATTATATCAGTTATAGCTATTTTTATGTCCAATTTATATATATATATATATATATATATATATATATATATATATATATATATATATATATATATATATGCTGTTATTTTTGATGTATGATATAATTATTATTATTGGCCCATATTAAAGTTTATATGATTATGAACAACATTTTGCTTTTACTGCCTGAGTAGATGAAGTGTTTATGGGAGCATGATTTGCCCAAGTGTTTGTCTTGGTTTCCTACTGATGAGACATTTTTCAAGATCACTGACATTTGGTTCAGAGCACAGGGAGAAGTGCTGTCACCTTTTCTTCCCAGAGGTGTTATTGTAAAGTGGGCATGAACGGCATTGGCTGAAATTAGAACTTGGATTGTTAATTGTAATTTTCTGTACTGGTAACAGTTATATCACCTCTGCTTCTCCATAGATTATACAACACAACAATTATCCTAAATTTATTTATAGGAAATAAGCAGATGTTCATTTGTCATATACTTTATCATATGAGCAGTCATATTAAATTGAATATGAATTTCATAAATTGATACTGATGTTCTACTTGTAAATGTATTCAAAATATGAACATTATAGACTTTATATTACAAAGTATATCTTTATTGATATTTAAATCAATATTCTTTACCAAGTATTCCAAAAAGTAGAACTTTTGATAAACCTTTCCAAAGCAGAAACTATGATCTGGAATTGGAATGAAAGCCATTATAGCTAGGGACACTTTTAAAAATCAATCTCTTTTTCTCTCTCTCTCATATATATTTAAATAAAAACAGACCACTTTAAGGTTCCATGTAATAAATTATTTCACCACAGCCCTTTTAAAAGGACTGCAGATAATCAGACTTTACTTCCAAATAAAAAATGAAAAGAAAATTTACACATTTTTGACGGTCCGTATTATGTATATGTATATAAACATATGTAAATTAACAAAGTCAGGAAGGAGAGAGAAGACATGAGTGAGTTAGCAGATTTTGACACATTTAAACGGTTAACTTGAGCTCTCTGGATTTTATCCTCCTTAGGTTTACCCATACGGATTACCTAGTTTTTCATAAACTAACTATATATATATATATATATATATAAAATGAAACCCAAATCACCCTATACAGATGGCGATTTCTTCCTGGGAGATTCTCCCTGGCACTTGTCAATGCAAATACATTTCTTGCAGAAATGAATTTCTTTAACAAATATATTTGTATTGACAAGTCCTAGGCAGAATCTCCCAGGAAAGAAATGATCATCTGAATGAGGTAATTTGGGTTTCATTTTTGTAATTCACTTATATGCTTATATGCTCTATATAAATGTATTGAGTTCTCTTTTGTGGATCAGTTTTAAGATTTTATATTAATCAACTTGGATTACTTACCCATGGATTTTTAAACATATATGCATGTCTACACACTCGGACCAATGTATTATATAAAAGGAGAGACATAAGTTAAAAACATTAAGCAATGATTTTAATGGGTTATAAGGAAAATAAAAGTAAAATCAATTTGAAAATTATTTAATACAAGGTAAGAAAAAGAAATTCTGTAAAAGTGAAATCATTTGAAAATATTTATTTATTACAGACAACAGAAAAATAAACGTCAGTTTTGTATAGACTTCTAGTAACACTAGTTTCCTCATTGCATTTGGGTTATTTTTATCAAGAGAATCTGAGAAAAGAAATTATAACTATAAGTTACAACTAAGAACTGTAAGAAGATAGTAAAAATATATTTTTATGAAATTTGAGAATGAACTAAATGAAACCCGAGTTACTCCATTCAGATGATCATTTCATCCCCGGGAGATTCTCTCTAGGACTTGTCAATGCAAATACATTTGTTAAAGAAATGAACATTACTAGTATCCCGGAAAGGTCAGTATAGGACAAAGGACAAAGTTATCCAATACGGGACATGTCCAGTATATAAGGGACTAGCAGTAGAGCCCGGCATTGCCCAAGGATGTAACAGTAAGAGATAGATCAAGTATCGACCATCATAAAGACTGAAAAATAAAATTGAGAAGGATTATTGTTTAAGGTTGACGGACACACATGTCTTAATTAGTTTGGGTTTGACTAAAAAAAAAAAAAAAACAAACTCAAACAAAAACATTGTTTTCAATCGTTATGAGTCTATCGATTGAATAGAATTTTATTATAAACAATTGTCTTGTAAATGGAATTTTTAAAGCATTCTGAATGTAAAAATAAAGAAAAAAGTGTGCAGGTCAATAAGAAACATTACCTGCCAAAAAAAAAGTTTTGTTGAAATCGGTTGAAAAATGTAGGAAATCCGATCCCATATATAAACGAACACACACACAACCTGGGTTTTATAATAAGTATAACTCGATATGAGTTGTCCCCCTTTCATTCTGGCGACAGAATCGTGTTTTATCGTGTTTTCAAATTAATTTTGTGCAAAAACAATTGTGTTTTTACAATTTTTGGCACTGTCAGAACCACCGCAAGGTAATTTTACGTAGTCCTGTGAAGTTTTGTTGAAATCGGTTGAAAAGTGTAGGAAATCCGATCCAATATATAAATGTACAGACACACACACACACACACACACACAATCTGCGTTTTATAATAAGATGTCTGGTAACCCTAGTTATAGCACATACATGAATACATCATAACAATTTAGAATGTGAGATTAATAAATTCTAAATACTTCAAATACCTTATTGTATTGATCAGTTATAAATTTAGTATAGGAAATAAAGAAATTGAACATAAAATAGACTGCACTTGGGTAGTTTTGTATGACACTCCAAGACACTACAAAACCAGAATATTAAGCTAAGAAATGTCTCGATTAGCATGTATAAACAATTGTTTTCCCTGATCCATGATTAAAAATGACTTCAAGCAAACAAACCCTCTAGGTCTGAAAGAAAACCAGATCAGATTTTAGAGACAGGTACTACAGAATCCTAAACAAAAACATTTTCCAAATAAAAACCATATAACTTGAAAGCTTCCAACAGCAGCAACAAATATATGTAACTAAAATGGGAAAATAATGATTATAATCAAAATGTTGACCTTCCACTCTATCTTAAACAAAAGGTTAGGAAGGAAACTCCCATCAACATTATTGATAACATTGGATTTGAGGAATCAGTTTTACTGAAAAACTGTTTTAAAAGAAAGCTGCTATAAATTTCAACTGACAGCAATGCTCACTCTTCAGTCAGTGAATGCCAGATATTTCCTGTATGAAAATGGTTAATCTTATCATTGCCTCAGAGAAGAATTGGTAATTGCCCACTGCTGAAGAATATTGGCTTTGAGAAAGATTCTTTACTAGACAATGAAAATCCCCAGCATAACAAGAGAGCTCAAGTGAAATTTGCTTGCTTTTTATTTTAAACTTTTTACTTAAAATATCTTTGAGCAAATACGAGGTGAATAAGGTGAATTTTTTGGTATAAGGACTTCATATACAGACAGAAGGTTACTTTTTTTATTATTTTTCAACGTAGTCTCCAAACACTGTCATACACTTTTTCCCATCTGTGCACAAGCTTCCACATTCCCTCAGCGTAAAAATCTTTGGACTGATGTCTCAGCCAGTCGCTCACAACACTTTTGACTTCCATCGTCACTTTTAAACTTCATGCCTCTCGTGAACGCTTTCAAGGGACCAAACAGGTGAAAGTCTGAAGGGGCAAGGTCTGGGCTGTAAGGGGGATGAGGGAGCAGTTCCCAGCCCAGCTCGTTGATGGTCTGCACCATTTGGGCTGCTTTGTGAGGCCTTGCGTTGTCATGATGCAAGATAACTCCTTCTGACTGATGACCCCTGCATTTGTTCTTTATGTCTTTCTTGACTTGCCTCAGCTGTTCACAGTAGTTCTTCTGTCAGACTGAATGAGGTCATTGACTGATTCGATCACCTCAGGAGACCTCACTTCTGTAGGCCTCCCAGGCCTGTCTTCATCCTCAATACTGCTCCATCCTTCTTTAAACAATTTAGCCCACTTGTAGACATTTTTTTTGCTGAAACATTTGGCACTATACACAGTTGACATTCTCCTCTGAATTTCAACTGGTTTGCACCCTTCAGCAACCAAAAACTTGATAACTGACTGCTGTTCAATCATGGAGCATGCTTCTTGGTCAGCCATCTTTGTTAATCGCCAAAACTCTCAAAGTTTTTTTTTAATCTGCAAAAGAAATTAAATCCATGTGAAAAAGTAGTAAAACAAAAAAAAAAAATAAATAAAAAGTAAGCTTCTATCTGTATTAGAAGTCCTTATACTGAAAAATTCACCTTATTTATTGAATGACCCTCACATTACTGAGTTGTGCATTGAAAATGAAAAAGAAATTGTCTGTGGTTAGTAATTAATGCAGGCAATACTGACAGAATACAGCTATTATTTATATGCATAAATACATATAAATGCATTTCTAATAGTTTTACTTGAGAAAACTATTGCATCTAATTTTACTATAGAAATACATTAATGATTTCTCTATATAGAAATATCTTCTATTAGAAAGGGATTGTCAATGGTCAGGAATTAATCCAGATAATATTGACAGGATAGTGTCATTATATGTGCAAGTTAAATATATATTTATAGGTTTATTATAGAGATACATTATGATTTTACTATAGAGATACACTTACTAGATTTCGCTACTGAGATACACCAAAAATCGGAAAAAAAACGTCAAGAATTAATATCAGAATTATTGATAAAATAAGGTTATATTTCACAGATGTTTGCAAAAGCTTTTTTTCTCTCTTGTATATTCAGTCTCTAGATAACAAAAAAAAATGATGCTTAGAAATTTTGCACACACCTAATATTATGTAAATGCGTTGCTAAAATTTCACGATAGAAATAGTAAGGAGACTATCAGTAATTCAAGTATTACTGACAGAATAGGGTTTGCTTTCTCCTGTATGTACGAGTTTCTGCTTTAAGCCAAGTGTTATGTATGTGTCTTTTATCACAAGTGATTTCAACTGATTTTTTTCATAAAACAATTCAACATTGGTGCTTCTCAGCATCATTTCTATATTATTTACTCTTGTGTTTGATTTTTGCTTGTGGCAAATGTAATGTATGCTTACTGCTGCTTGCTAGAAGTGGGGAAGCACATGTAAATGTAAGTTGCTCAGCTTGCCAAATAACATACTTTCTTTTCAAAAGATAAAAGTAAACAAAAAAAACAACCCCAAAATTAATCAAAAGATTCTGCTTTTCCATTACGTCAGGCATTGATGGCTGACTTTAATTTATTCTAAATTTAAAAGATATTTAAAAAGATGATGTTCTTACATTAAAAAAAATTCTTTCTAGTGAAGGGTAGGTAGAAAGATTGAGATGAAATTTTCTAAAAGCAAAAAAATAGATACCCTTATTTTTCATTTATTTTTATTTTTTTTAATGTTTCTTCAGGATTGTAGAGACTCTTTGCTTGGGAAGTGTGAGAGAGAAAGAGAGAGAGGCTATTTCACTGCTTAATGATTGCTTGTTGTCATAAGGTGCTGAAAATGAAAATGAGATAATTACCACCTATCAATGAACAAGTAAAAAAAACAAAAACAAGAGACTCATTTTGTGTCGTTAAATTAATCATGTTGCTCATTGATTTTTGTTTGCTTTTCAATTTCAGTGTACATTCAGTGCACCCTATCATAGATATATATTTTATGACGAGGTGGAATGAAAACAAAACAAAAAAAATATCTACAGTAAAGGACTTAAGTCTTGAATGTTTAATAATTCTAAAAGATTTCTGTTCCTTTTTTTTTAAAAGATTAACAAAAGAAATTGTCAAGAGCCTTTTCAAAGCCATAGAAATAAAATGAAAGAAAAATTGACAAACTTTTTTTTCTTTTTTTTGGTTACTATTAAGGTTAGTTTATGTTGGTTGTGTGAAATTGGCTTCTCTTATCACAATATCTATTTGATTTTAGTGTATTTTTTTAATTTCATAATCAGTTTTCAAACTTAAAAAAAAATTGCAATGATGCAACTCATGCATGTACTTTTTCTTTTACATTAAAATACTTTTTTATATTTCTGCACTGGTTACTGAAATAAAATTAAAGTTTTTTAGATTTAACTTTTGATGTTAACAAGTACCTTATTTTCTGGCTTGCAAGATGCTGTGGCTTGGAAGATGCACCCTAATATTGGAAAGATATTTCTAAGAAAAAAAAGTTATTCTCATACAACAACACATTCACCATGTGTCTCTCACATACTGATGCCATGTATTGTTTACATTAACCTCTCATCCGATTTTGTTTGTATGGCAATAACATACTAGTCAAGAGCAGAAAGGCTCCTGCTACTGCTAGTAAACAGAGCATATTTAAGCTTGTGGCTTGGCTCCAGGAAGGTTTATAGTCTTGGAAATACTTGTAACAGCTAAGTATTGAGATTACATAATATAAAAGGCTGAATTAGATAGCTAACATTATAGTGTAATGACTCAACATACAAATCCACGCCCATATCATTCAAGCCAATTAGGTGACTGTTCAAGCTTACTTGAGTCTGGCCATTGCCTTACATTCATCTTAGAAGGTGCACATATATTTTTCAGGAAAAAAGTGAATCTTGTAAGTCAGAAAATACGGTAAATAATTAATATTAATAGGACTAGAAGAGATGGAATATGGTGTTAGGATGGTTTATTTTTGTTTCCTCCATGGCAGTTTTAGCTTTTGTAACCATTGAACTGGAAGAGTATTAGATAATATTAATGGGCTTGTTCATTGGCTGGGGTAATATGTTCGAGGATTGAATAAAAAGTTGGCACTTTTTATGGGTGACAGTTTTTCAGTTCATACAATCTTTAATTTTACACAAATCTTAAACAATTTGAAATCAAATTTTATAATCTCTCACATCACATTTATATTCACATCACTTTAACCTTTCTAGATAGGTTCATCTATTGTCTGGTTCACACTCCTTATCCATCTATTGAACAGGAGTAGATGTTTATCCTTTCTTTGCTGTTTAGGATTGGTTTTCCAGTTCCTTATAAAGCCTTCCCATTCTCTGTCATCCATTTGTCTTAGTAGATAATAAAGAGATTCATGATTATTATTATAAATATTTATTAAGCTTAATCTGGCATAAGAATAAATTGAGGAGAATTTAGAAATATCTTTTTTTAAAAAAAGTTGTTATATTTAGTTTATGAAATTTGTATGAAAATGTAATAGAATATTATGGGACAGAAGCAATACCAGTCACATAATATTTGAAGAAGAAATGGTCCATGCCTTTTCCAAGGGCATTTGTGTGAAAGTGAATGCAACAATAAGCAAGAATTTGAACTTACTGATTCCACTTTTGGCACTGATAACTGTTATGCTATCTCTACATTGGTTGCTGCTTATGAAATGCAGGACTTGTGAGCTTTATATTGAAAATACTGATCATAATTTTTTTCATTATGATTCATTCTACTAAAAATGTAGTTTGTTATTATGAGAAATTTTTGACTAGTATTTACTTTCCTTTTTTGCTTATTGCAACTTTCACTCAAGCTGCTAATCTATGACAGTGAGTAGACGGTATGTGGTTGGAGAAAAGTAGTAATTGATAATGAGATTAACAATTAAGAGGTTCATTTTTGTCTTAAGCAACCCTAGTTGGATGGAGCAGAACAAATCTAACCTATGAATTCATCTCTTCATTCCACAATCTCTCTCAGTGTTTTTGTATTTTATATTATTTTTATTTTTATTAGATGAATAATAATCAACCATTATTAATTTTTTTTTTAACTTGTGATTACTATCATTTTAAAGTTTTAGTTGCTTTTTATTGCAGTTTTTACTTAAGCTATCAATCTACAGTCATGAGTTAACAGCGTAGAATTAGAAATATTTTTGGGTGGGGAAATAGGGATTGTGCTATGTTAAAATATTTACTTGACTTTGAAATCCTAACTTTATCTGGTCTTGAACACTGACACCTTGGCTACAGTGACCAATATAGAATTATATTGGTCACAAGGCACTCCTATGTTCGGATAAGACATCTTTCCTTTATACATTTCTATTTTATTCACACATACATGTGATAGCGAACAGTTTTTGAATGCTAACTAAAAACATCAAGAAACAAATTGGTGGTATTATTAAATAATGAATAACTTTAGGGGATTTTTCACTGTCAAATATTTCACTTCATAAATCCTGTCTAAATTCCTGAGAAAAACAACTATCATTATTATACACAAATTTTATTGGGACTGGTCTTCTCATCTTCATACAGCCGCTTTCTTAGTTCAATGATTAAAAATGACTTGGAGCAAATGAAAGCTGTATTGTCTTGGTGAGGACCAGTCTTTTTCAAGTCTTATGGACAGGTGCTACAGAATCACAAACTAAGATCTGTATCAAATAACAGAAATGACATCATTTGAGGACTTTCAAGAGCAACAACAACTAAAATGGACAGCAAATGTAACTCAAAGAGATAATAATGTCATAATCAAGATGTTGATGTTCCACACTACCAGGAAAATCCGATCAATACTAGAAAATGGACTAGAGAATCCTATTTTCCTGAAAAATTGCTTTGCAAGTAAGATTTTATAAATTTCAATCAACAATTGCACTAGCTGTTCAATCAGTGAATGCCAAACATCTCTATAACGCTAATATTACCATTGTTCTAGTCACAATATTTTATTCTTGTTCCCTTTGGACATCTTTCTGAATATGATACCGAAATGCTGTGACTGTAACAATCAGGATAAAAACATCAGATTGAATAAAACAGAATATATTTTGCTTTGTTATGGAACTATTCAAGTTCCATTGTCTCATTTATTCTCTTTATTTTTAACGTGGTGGTGGTGGTGGTGGGGGGTTTCTTGTCTTTAGGTCATGTTTGAAATTTTTTTTGCTGCAACTGTATATTAGATGAAAGTTGGTTTTCATGATCTATGAAGGGGTGCTGAAAAATTCTCAGTCTTTTTGGAAAAGCTTCCTCATCAATAACTTTTCAACATTCCCATCTTATATTTTGGAATGTAAAATTATATACATACATACATACAGTGTGCGATGGATAAATTGTCTAAATTACGCAAAAATGGAAATAATACTGACATCTCATTTTAATAGATATATTTACCAAAATTACACAAAAACTATCTTGAAATACTAAAGAGTAAATTTATTCAATAAAATCACCATTGGCTTCAACCATGGCCTCCAGATGACTTTGGAATCTCCTGCAACTCTTCTGGACAGTCTCCTTGCTTAAGTCCTGCCATAATCCTTGCCTTCAGTTTATCTTTGGTATTACAAGGAGTTTTGTTGGTCTCTCGCTCAACTGTGACCTACATATAATAATCAAGGGAAGTCTGGGGAGTTAGGTGGCCAGATGTAAGCACTGATGTGGTTGCAGAAATTGTCGGACAGACATGATTGAATTCTCCTGCTTGTGTGGCATGGTGCAGTGTCTTGTTGCCAGACATAGGGTCCTTCAGCAGCCACCCACTTAACACTGGACAGCACTACTTTCTCAAGGCACTTGATGTAGGCCTCCATGTTGAGTGTGAGGCCCTCACTAACAAATTCAGGAGTTCTTATCAGAACAATCAGAGTGAATTTTCCAAGCCGCTGTACCTAAGTAATCACTATTAGACTTATCCAACTCTTTCTGAATCCTCTGCACTGTCCTCAGATTGACACCCAAACACTCTGGAATGTTTATATTGGAGCTTCTGGTGCAAATGCCAAGCAGTACAGCATGCAGTTTCCAAATTTCTGGTGGAGTGAATTGTGTCATGGTGCTCTTTTTTCCACAGATTGGGGCCCAACTGTCCCTACTATACTGTGCAGTCGACAAAATCAAAAACAATATACATGTGCAAAATATATGTATATAATTGTTGTATAAAAGTAAATATCATTGCTGACACTGTGGTTTGAAACTAGATCACCAGTGTGTAACACAAGCGATTACATTATTAAGTAGATCACATGATCATAAAGGAAGTGAATAAATAGGAAGTAGTGTGATGACTATACGATCACTGTTCACTCTTCTTGTCTATCCACTATTGCTATACATTCACTTTCACTACTCTACTACTATATGGATTATGATTCTCTTCTGATCATTATACTATTTGGTGATTACTACTTGAACAAGTATTACTAGTGTGGATATTATTGGAAGGCATTATTACTAGTACCAGTGTCTATGAAGTCTTGAATATAATAAGCATTTTTGGAAGTGATAACGAGCTTTCGCTTGACATAGTAAAGTGACAACCAAAGCCATCCAACATCACAAAATTAACAAAAATATGTAAAAAATTGATTTGTCTTTTACTTTTGCTTATTTCTGAATTGTAGTTTTAACCATTTTGGGACAAATTTTAATTCTGTCTTTTGTTTTCTTTTTTTCCAGAGAGATAATACAGAAGGTTGTTTCAGATGTGAGTGGTATCTGCACATATTATAGATATGTTAACCTCTGGTGGTAAGTTGGACAAATATCCCTCCAGAAACTGATACAAAGTCAGAGGGGAAAAATAACCTGGGGGGGAAAAAAAAAGGTGAATTTAAAAAAAAGAAAGAAAGAATTATTAAATAAAGAAGCAAGAAAAGAGGAGTCACTCCTGCTAACAAATATATAAACCAAAATGCTTTAAATGGAACTCTTTTAATACAAAATTAGAAAGAGCCTCAAAATGAATGTACTGTGTATTATAGCCCATTGCACACGTCCGTGTTCACTGCTACAAGGAGAAATTGTGGCTGCTGCCCTGTTGGGTCTGAAAACCATTGCAATGAGGTTGCCCTCCTGCTCTGCTGTTCTTGGCTACTCCACTCTGTCCACCAAGATGATCACCACCACCACCACATCTGACACCTGGACTTTTAGCCTGTGAGCGTGACCAACTGCTCAACCATGGACAGTGACATTCCTGTCGCTGTCAATGATCAACAGTCTCTCACTGTCGGGGTTCCTTGGAAGTTAATGGAGCCACAAGGATTGGTCGAAATAATCTCCACTGGACTTGAAAAGGTATGTAATTTTTTTTTTTTTTTTCTCAAATTTTATTTTATTTTTTTATTTTTTTTTAATAATAGGTATTTCACAATTTTCTTTTAAATTATGTCTTTTATTTAAGATTTTATTTAATTTCTATTTTATTTTTGAAGTTTTATTTTATTTAAAATTTTTTATTTTAAGTTCATTTTTTTTATTTTATTTATTTATATTTTTAAGGTTAAAATTATTTTGGAGGGGTTTAGATATGTTTTCATGTATTAGTATTAAAAATTATTTCTTTTAGACTTACACTTGAATGAAAGTTGGAAAAAATAGTATCAGAATACAACAGCTGGTTGGCCAGCTGTTGTATTCTAGTACACTTGCATATCTTTTAGTCTACCAAACTGGTGTGTCTACTTACATTTATATCTTGGTCAGCCTATAAACTTTCCAGCACACCCTTATAGATGGCAAGGACACTATCATTGGCAAATCGCTCAATAAACTCTGTGTAAAAGATATCATTTTATATATGTTGGGTGAAGATTTTATGGCAGGAGTGGACTTGCAAGCCTGTTAAATTTAACATTAATAAATGTAATCATTAATTTTGAAACTTCACAATTTTTGTGAATAATTTTTTTTTTTTTTTTGTTTTTTGTTTTTTTTTAGAATATAGATTAGAAGAATATTCACAATATTATTTAATTCTAAGCTAAACTATACTGTTGTGAAAAAAATGTTTTGACTAAACTAGGTACCACCACTAATTTGGTGTATGTAAGATTTAAAGAGTTTTTAAAAATGAAACAGCTTTCTTGAAGCTTTCATTTTAGCTTTAATTGAAAGCTAAAGTATTTTTAAATTTACTATTTCCAGTACACAAAATACTCCATGGTGTATTTCAAACAGAAATTCTATTGATTAGAATCAATTATTTTTATTTATTTTTTTTTTTCATTTTCATTAAAATCAATTTTTGACACCTTTGTAAAGAAAAGTTAGTTTAAAAAAAAAATTAGTACAATTGCTGACACAAGAAAAACAAGATTTTAATCAAAATTTTGAATGTGTTGAGTCAAGTGTAAGTTTCCATCTCAAGAGTTAGGAGTCGAATGACCAAAAATCAGTTATTTGTGCATGGTCTCTGAGTGAATTCCAGTAGTGTTGAAAATATTCAAAATTATTAATTGACCACTGACAAGATTGCCCTCGCATTTTTGAGGGACATTTTTGTTAGACAGTACATGCTTATTGGAAACAGACCATAAAGCACACAAGGACAGTTGGCAAATGGATTATGCATTGTCAACACAACTGATTTACTAATCTACTGAAATATTTCACTCTTCTCTGATGTAGATTCAACAATGAATCCAAGGTATGAACTTTCCCTCTTTCCAGGGGTTTCTTAGTATGTGTTTTCTCTTGGTTATTTTTCCATCTTCATGAATTTAATTAACTCACCTCAATGTGTGTCTTTGTATTTCCATTTTCAGGTGATTATTTAAACACACCTAAATGTGTGTACATAACTTTCACCTTTCAAAGGGTTTTCATTAAACACACCTAAATGTACATGTTACCTTTTCCCTTTTAAATATGTGAACTTACCTTTCTTTTCAAGGGTTTTATTATATTCAACACATGATGTATTAAATACCCAAATTTCTTGAACAAATCTTTATCTTGTTTGTTTTAAATTCACTTGTTTAAATGCCTTGCTTAATCATTGTGTTGTACATTGGGACAGCATACGGAATAATTAATAATCACTGCCACTGTCTTGTATGAGTTAACCACAAAAACTAAACACTTTCTGCACCTATAAGTCAACTATCCATAACTTGCTCCTGAGAAAGTCCATCACCCCCAACAAAAAAAAAAATTAATTAAATATTCACAAAATACTTTGATCCTTTCTATTAATAATAACATAAAGGTTTTGACAATAAAATTGTCTTCATTACATTTGAAGCATGTTTTCATCATGGTATGCTGATTTTTTTTATCATTTTCGTGGTGGGACCTAGACTAAACTGTTCATCTGTACAGGTGTGCAGGGTCCAGTAATAACAAAAGGTGAAGTTGTGTTTCAAAGAATATCAATGATGTTGTCTTGCCAATGACAATATGTTGGAACTTAGACGATTGTGACGCTTACAAATATCCATAGACATTGCTGGACCAAAAATTTTACTTTTTTTGTGGCTTGGTATGATGTCAAAGAAAAAAAAAAGAAACTTTGCTTTTGTTTTATATGTCAAAGTTTTCAACTAAAATCTACTTAGAATTAACATAGTTTTGATAATTTTATGAAACTGCTTGAGATAATCTGGGATAAAATGTATTCTTATACTGTTATTGTTGAATGCAGAGATGGTTGCAAGGGCAATGGTAGAAAAAAGTGGCTAGTGTTGTAAAGCAAATAATAAAAATAAAATTGTTGTAAAAACCTAACGGTAACCATGGAATTCGTTTCTGATATGCATTAATTATAAGAAAAAATCAGTTAACGATCATTAAATTAAATCGGTTTGAGACAAACTTATAATCATTTTCTTTCTTTTTTTTATTAATATAGCCTTTTTATCTGAAGATGTGGGTTGTCTTCACAACTCTTCAACATACTAAGGTTTGATGGCTATTGTGAGAATGAATTATAGAAAGAACAGTTGGCATATTTTATTGATCATAAATTTTGATTATCTGACAAATTAACAGATATGGCATGGCTCTCAAGAATGGCATATGTAGGTGATATTTTTGCAAAATCAAATGCCAAAGATAAAATTGTAGCATTATTGTGTAAATTGCAATTCTGGATCTTTGCTGTGGAACAAAATACTTTTGTTTTGATTGTTTTCATATTCTTACTGAATTCCTTCAAGAATATGAATTAGATTTAGAGAGGCTGAAATCACTAATGAACTAAACAATCAGCTCTGCAGTTAACAATCTCTAAGGGTTTTTTCCCCAAAATTTAAAGTACAAAGATAATTATTGGGTACAAATTTATTCAAATTTAAAGACAAGCCAACAAAATTTCTAACAATGGATTATGCAAATTAAATTTAATTGAAATTAGCTTTTAACAGAGTTTCTGAAATAGTTTTGGTTTTTGAAGTTCTGGTAGCAATTTTCTGAGGCAAAACAAATGTCCACATTTACCAAATTGGGTGAATAAATTATTGCTACTGTTTATATAACAATATATAATAAATTTCTGTGAATCTGTTTTTTCTAAATATGTTAGCATCAAAATTAAAATGCTAATAGAGTGTATGTTGTACCAAATAGGTAAATTCAGTTATTAAGTATAAAACTAAATTTGCAGAGGACACCAGATGAGTCCAAGTAGTAATATACTTTGCATTATAATCTGTTTTTTTTTTTTTTCCTAAAAAATTTAAAAACAGTTCTTTTTATTTTAATTTCCTTGTGTCACATTCCACTCAATATGGGTGTGGTTAAAAATACCTAAAGCAATTTTCATTTCATTTTGTCTTGTCCTAATTATGGTGGCAACCATTGTCCTTAAAAAATGAAAATTCGTATAAAAGGGTCTCTTAAAAAAATTAAAAAAAGAACTCATTGTTAAAAGGTATTCATGAAGAAATGTAAACATTCCTAAATGTGAGATATATAAAGAGAGAGAAAAAGAGAGAACTTAGTGTTCAGGTTATGATCATTGTGGGGATATACCTTTACACCCCTAACACTTTGGAGTTGAATGGCATATTCCACATTGTTAAAAGGCAGTTTTATGTTTGGTAAATACCAACCAACAGTTATGGTTTAGAGACTGAGAGCATATTATGGTAATATCTGTTTTGCGGCCTTGACCACAACTATGGCAAGCTTTGTGCCCGATTCTATGTAAGTTTTGACCAGTGGCCCAAGAATGTGTGCTCAGGTTCCCCACATTAAATAAAATGATTTTTTTTTTTTTTTCATTCTTTTTCAATAATTTAGGTATTAGTTATCAGGAATTCTTAATTATTCCAACATATTTTCAATCCCTTTCCCAAGATATGTAGATAATATTGTAAAGAGCAGTAAGTAACCCATTTCAAAAATCTACGACATATTCACTTTTTTACAACTTTGAGACTAACGATTTCATTTTTTGCCATTAACAGTCATTGATACCCATTTTTTCACTAAGTATCCTGAGTGTAAGGCAGAAAAACACTTTGATGTTGCATCAAAAGAGTGGTTGAGAGTAAGAATAATAAAAATCACTCTTGCTTTGTTTGGGTTTGTGACTAAGACACTGGCCTCATCTTCAAGTTCAGACATTCATCACGTGTTACAACTTTTATTTCTTCTCTCTAACACTCTCACTGATTGGCCCATTCAACATTTACGGCAAGGTTAACACTAACCAGCAGCAGCTCGGGGTTTGTTTCAGTTCAATTGAAATATGTTTTCAACATGTTCTCTTATTTATGAAGTAATGAATTAAACTGAAATTTAAATATATTATTTGTAGTGTAGCTGATTTCTGTACTATTCTTACTATTTTTTGGTTTTGCTCATACTAATTTTATTAAAAAGTATCTGGTAATGTATGCATGTTTATTTTATCTTGATGCAAATTTTTTTTATCTTGACTCGAAAGAAAATACAAGCTGAGTGGTTTTCAAGTGAAGGGCATTTCACATAATCTCTTAGTAATATCTTTGGAAGTGTAGGATGAAAATAGTTTATTGCTACTAAGATGTTCTAAATAATAAAGAAAAATGGTTACTTAAATTTATTATGATTAATAATACCTAAATCCCCTTGGATTTAGACCTAAAGAAAAAAGATTTGAAAAAAAAAGTTAACAGGAAACAAGTTTAGTCATTCATAAAGTAGTTTAACTTTAATTATTGACTTGCATATTATTGTGTTTAAGGCCTTAAAATCTTGGTGATTTTTGAAGAGAGCATCTAGTAAATTCAGATGACTTTGATAAACTTTTTTACACTAATGTAAAATGGACTCAAAATGTCTGTACAATGAACTGTACTTATCAACTGGATTTACACTGACTGGTGATCCAAGTTGTCCAGTTTGGCTACAGCAAACAATTTTCAAATTCTTTGATGGATCCAGTAAAACCAAAATGGTGATTCATGAGATGAAAAATAAAAATGTTGATTATTTTAGATTATTATTGGAATTTTGAAATAAAGTAGAACCTTTGTAAATCAAGTCAGTGTCATTGAAAAGGTTAAAGAAGCAAGCTTTTTGCTTGCAGTAATTATTGCACAGAAAAGGAAGTCACATTTGCTGAGTGCATAATAGTGCTCACATGTAGTAGATAAAATACTGGGACAAGATGCAATATCAGAAATTAAGAATGTTCCACTTTTAAACAATTGTTCAATATATTGATAACACATGATAGTGCAGAGTTTTAGTGTTATAAAGTGAAATATAGTCTTTTTTTTATTCATTTTGATGAGTTACCATTTGCTTCTAATAAATATTGTAGCTTTTTCTATAAAATTTGTCAGTGTGAACAAAATTGAAAACTGATTCTGTTGTAAAGAATTATCTGAGACAAACAACAAAATAAATATATTTAATATTTTGTCTTAATATCTGGAAACAAGCATTCTCTCTTAGAAGAACTTTGTTGGCATCTGTATTAATGGTACCCTATCAATTTTTGGCTCTATAAAGTTTTATTTGTTTTAAAACAAGAAAATGCTCATATTGTCTTAGCACATTACTTTCTTCAGAGAGGGGCCGATTTTCAAAATATCTTGAAAGTAAATTGAAAATATTTCTTGATGTAACGATATTTTTTAACTTTCTTAAACAAAAATCGGTTCATTTGAATGCCGTGTGACATCTTGGGCAAAAGAGCAAGTAAATCTCTTTCTACATATGGAAATTTTGTGACTGATTCATTGGGGAGGGTTTGATTTCAAAGATGAATTGCAGGAATACTTTCAAGAAAACAATATGACAGAGTTTGCCAGTTGCTTTCAAGATGAAAAATGGCTGCAGAGGTTAACTTAGACATTTTTCATCATATGAATCAGCTGAACAAGTTATTGCAAGTCTCAGGAGAAAATTTATTGACTTCAAGTAACAAGATTCTTAGATTTAAAAGAAGTCTGAATCTTTGAAAATATCATGTTGCAAAAGAAAATTTTGTAACATTTCAGTTACTGCTGGGAATTAAGAGTAAAGGACATTATCAAATTAAGTCTTATTGAAACTAGAAGTGTTGATCAAAATTGAACATTATTTTCTCTTCTTTTGGTTAAGGAGAATCATAAATCCATTTCTTTGGAGAACTCTAAGAGGAAGAACTTGGTGAGCTGCAGTCTGATCTGATACTCAAGATGAAATTTACGGATTATCTCTGAACAAGTTCTGTATTTCTATGAGACAAATATCATGCCATTCATAGGATTTATTTATTTATTCTTTACAGCTTATCAACCTTTTGCAGGTTATTTAAAGCCAGAAAATATTTTTAGATTGTAAGAATTTTTTGGAGATACTGATTTAGTGATACATGCCCTACTAATTAACCCATGGCTGGGTTGGGGGAGAAGTATTCATACCTTTCCTTTGCATTTAAGTGAATATAACAAACCCGACAGGAATTGAAACTTGGTACTCTGATTTCTAATCTGGATGTGTTATCCATTACACTGCCCAGACATCCAAACTTACAGCACCTGGTCTTCCCAAACAGTCACCCATCTAGGTACTGACCAGGCTCGATATTGTTTAACTTTGGTGATTGCATGTAAGCCACCATTAATTGGAAATCAGTATATTGCTGCAGTTTTCAGCTTCTTACATTTGTGATTCTTATTTAACAAGTATCAAGATCAAAAAGACAGAAATTGTTTCTTTTCAGTTGAAGATGAAATCTGTATGTGTTTATCTAAAGTTCAAGCCTGAATTAAACATTTGTGTACGAAAAGACAAGCACAAGTTTGTCATTAAAGAAACTACTTTCAGTATCTAAATTGGCTTCAAAGAGACATTGCTTAGACCTAAATGGCATATTGCCTTGATTTATCTGATTTCTTTAAAACATTGTCAATAAAAGATTAAGTTTTTGGAGTCATTATTATATTTTTGTTCTGCGTTACATGGAATATTGGTTATTTATGTTTATTTTTTGTGAATACAGGTATGTTAGTGTTGTATCATACCTACGGATGATAATGGGTATGCCCCCATTCCCATAAATACAGTAGTGAATACTGCATGTGTTGGTCTGCAGTTGAAGATTCCTTGTGGAATTCACTTGACTTCTAGCAGTTGACTACTTCGATGCGCCGCTGGCAAATCTTATATGTGTTGTTCTTGTCTTAAGTATTATCTTTCATTACCAACCTTCGTGTGATTATTCTATTCAGTAACCTTCCCTAAGTTACAACAGTTAGATATTTAATTTTTTGCTCTTTCTTATAAAAAGAAAAAACACTGCTCAAATAAATTTAACTTTATGAAAGAAAAAATTGAATAAAGATAACTAATAACTTTTGTGTAGTGGTTTACCTGGAATTTATTTCAGCAGTTCCCCAAAGTTGAAATAAGTTGGGAAATGGTGTCTAATACTATAATAATGGCTATAGAATAAAGATCTGAACTTGCATTGAAAAGCAACTGAAATTTAGAGAAAAATACTTGTCAAAAATTAATAATGTTTGGGTTATATAATTATTGTATTTGATGTCAGGTCTGATGATAGATATTTATACCCTAAATGGATTATACAGTTTTCGAGTATAATAATATAGTTGCAAAATTTATAATCATTTTTTGGTATAAATATTGTTATCTTGGGTGAAGGCAAAAAAAGTGCATGGTTTGTCGTCGCTTAAAAATTGGTTAATTTTAGTGTGTCTGTAAGTGATATCTGCAAGGATTATCTGAAATACATCTGGTCATTTTGAATACCTTGAGAATCAGCTGTTTTGCATTGGTGTAACTTTGCAACCAATCAGAAGGATAATCTTAGAAGAGAACTTCACAGACTGTTTTGAAAAAGGAAAGCAATACAAGAATAAGTGAAATAGGCTGAGGAAATTATCCAGCTATTTAATATTAAGAAAATTATTCTTAATATTAAATAGCTGGATAATTTCCGGACAGACCATATTTAATTTTTATTTTTTTTATTTTTAAAAGCATTTTGCTGTAAAACTTCTATCTTGTACTGACAATGCTAGGTGGCCATAAGAGAGTACATTAATGAATAATGGGAGGAAAATATATTTCAAAATTTGTATGTGAAAAACTAATAGAAATTAACAATTTCTTTGTGGCATAGGTACACATGCACACACATGTGAAAATATCTATCATTTTTTTTATATATATATATATGTGTGTGTGTGTATGTTTATATATAATGTAGGTTGATGCAAAACCTGATTTTTCAACCAAACTTTTATGAACTTGTTGCAACTGCTGGATACATAAATGTGCATTTATAAATAATGAATAAATTATCCTCTGATGATCGCCACCCCACACACAACATTACCTTTTTTGTATGTAATTCAGCTTTTGGGATCAATTGCGGTGATTTATCAATTTGTGATTTGTCAGTCAACTGCCTTTTTTCATATTCTAGTGTAGACTAAATTTATTTTTAACTGACATATATGATTAATAGTTGGGCTGATATGCTTGATTATTATATGGGGGGGTGCAGTTGAGCAAGAGATCAAGAAAACTCCTTGTAACACCAAAGATGATTGGAAGGCAAGGATTATGGAAGCATTCACCAAATTAAACAAGGAGATTGTCCAGAAGTGTTGCAGGAGATTCCAAAATCATTTGGAGGCTGTTGTTAAAGCCAATGGTGATTTTATTGAATAAATTTACTCTCTAGTATTTCAAGATATTTTCGTATAATTTTGATAAAATCTATCGGTTAAAATGAGATATCAGTGTTATTTTAATTTTCATATAATTTAGACGACAATTTATCCATTGGACTCTGTCTCTCTCTCTCTCTCCCATATATATATATATATATATATATATATATAAAAAGGATGATGTGTGGTATAGTGCAATGAATAATGGCACAGAATGAGAAATCAGAGAACCAAGTTTGAATTCCAGTTGGATTCATTGCATTCACTTGTTTGCAAATGCCCTTGGGTAAGGTATGAATCCATCTATTCACCCACCCCCAACCAGCTATGGATTGAATTGCAGAACAGACTGGGCCATATAGCCTTGGTTGATAAACAGTCTATTGCAGAAAGCCAACAAGCAGAAGAACCCAGTCATGGCTGTCAGACAATTTCTGTGACCACATCACCCCTTACATCTGGCCACCTAACACCCCCAGACTGCAAACCCCTTGATTATTATGCATGGGGCGCAGTTGAGCGAGAAACCAACAAAACTCTTTGTAACACTAAAGATCAACTGAAGGCAAGGATTATGACAACATTCAACTTACGGAGACTGTCCTGAAGAGTTGCAGGAGATTGTTATCTGGAGGTTGTGGTTGAAGCCAATGGTGATTTTATTGAATAAATTTGCTCTTTAGTATTTCACAGTATTTTGGTGTCATTTTGGTAAATATATCTCTTAAAATGAGATGTCAGTGTTATTTACATTTTTGTGTAATTTAGATGACAATTTATCCATCACACCCTGTATATACAGAAACATTTTCATTTCACTGCTAGGATTCTGTGATGAAAAAAAAAAAAAAAAAAAAAAGTTTTATAATTTGATTTCTGTTTTGTTAAAATGTTGAAGAGTAATAGTTCAGCTTTTTGTATGTTCTAGAAAGAAAATTATATTGATATTGAAAGAGAAAAAAAATTAAAAGCAAAAAATTATTCATCCACACATACAGAAAATGAAAATTTTTCTATGTGCTGTGTCCCTTCAGGATGTTGGTACGCATGGCTCTTCACAACTTCCAGTCCTTTGTAGATATCAATAAATTTTGTCTATTTGTTATCTCTCCAAAATCTTGTTCCACAATCCATTTACTCAAACATGTTTGGTAGGTCATGTGTTTTCCTCTCTCCCTCTTGCCTTCAATTTTTCCTGTTAGTATCAAATTTTCCAAGCCTTCTTTCCTTATTATGTGCTCTATAAATTTCAACTATCTCTTGCTAATGTTAAGTATAGGTTTCCATTTTTGTTTCCATTTTCTCCAAAACTTCATTATTGCTCATATTTTTGGTCCCAGGTAATCTCAGCATCCTTCTGTAGAATTGCTGTTGCTTCAAGTGTCTTCATCTGTGAGATTGTCCAACATTCACTTCCATATAGGAGAACTGATATTACGTAACAGTTCAGTACTATTTTCTTTGCTATTAACAAGATTTTCCTGTTTCTTAATACTTAGCTTTTGGAAGGTGTCTTTCACTATCCCAATATATGTTGGACTGTTCCTTTTGCTAACAACCATATATTGTCTTCTTGAAATTGATATTTTGTCCATTTTTCTTGCATTCCTTCTAAGCAATGTTTGTTCCCTTACTATCATTCTTGGCCCCTGTTTCACCATTCATTTGCAAAAACTTGTTATGTAGTTTGTTCTCATCTACCCCTCTTGTTTTCAGGATGTGCTGTGAGTGTCAAATTCTCCAGTCTCTCTTTCTTCATTATGGGTCTCAGAAATGTCAACTGTCCATTTTTAATTATAACTAAAAGTGCCCTTTTTGTTCCAATTTTCCTTAAAATGCTCTAATTGCTCACATTCTGTCCATGGTATTCTCAGTATCTTTCTGTAGAACCATCTTGTTGTTGCCTTGAGTCTCTGCTTCTTCTGTGAAGAAATTGTTATCCAGCATTATGTAGGAGGAACTGACATTGCATAATATTTCAGCACCGTTTGCTTTGCTTCTAAAGAAATATTTTTTAAATGATTTACATTATTTTCATTGTTCAGACTGTTGTCCTTATCTTTGTTGTCATATTCACGACGTTTCAGCTGTTGTACATTCTGATCTTCTTCAGGTGATTGGAATTTCAAACTGAACCCTTTATTTCATCCGGGGGTTGGGGGTGGGGTTAGATTATTCTCATTGTATGTGCTATGCCTCTTCTGGATATCTGTTTCAGTTATTTCCTTTTAAACTCAACTTTCCATTTTTTTTTTTTTTTTTTTTTTTTTTTTTTTTTTTTTTTAACTAGAACATTCCACCCCAGTGGATGAAATAAAGGGTTTAGTTTGAAATTCCAGTCACCAGAAGAAGGCCAGAGTGTTCAACGGCTGAAATGTTGTGAATATGACAACAATGATGAGGGCAACAGTGTGAACAATGTAAATAGTTACAATACCTCATCTCAGAAATACATACAGAAATACTTTTGTTTCTTAATACATTTTGTAGCTGAAGTTGATATATTCTTAAATTCGTGTCTTTGAAGTTCTATGATAAACATGTAATTTTTTATGATGCACTTATTTTGCTTTTTTAAAATTAATTCTAACAAATTGTGGTAAAATAACTGTAAAAAAAAAAAAAGGAAAAAAGAAAGTGGCTCTAAAATAATGTGCTAAAGATCGAGTTTTCATTGCCATGTTTTCTGGCCTCTCCTCACGTCTTCTTCAGTTATACATCACATCTGAAATTCTTCAGTTACAAATCGAGGTGCATATTCTCATCACTTCTTTACTGTATTCAGCATTTTATCTTTTGAATTCACATCTTATTAATCTTTTGATCTTTCTTTTAGGGCTGAACTTCTGTCTTCAATGTAAATCTCTTTTATTGTTTGTTAGGGTTCTTGTACTAGCAAACTGATGTACTTACAAAACCATCCAACCATGAATAGAAGTTACTACTTAAAAGATCAAAGTGAACTGAGAGCTGGAACCAACACTTTTTGTTATTTATTCATTAGGCTATTATTGTATAGAACAAAACTCAAGGGATGTATTTTGGGAATCTTGAATCTATTAAGATTCTCCTCTATATATAGAGTTCTTGACTATTGTATTTAGAATCTGAAAAAATGTCCAAGGTAGATTGTCACTCAGCAGAAAAAATACATTCTTTCAAGTAAAAAGCTGTACATCTATGAAATTTATGTCTTAAGTTACTGTATTATTTTGCTTTAAACATTGCATAGCTAAAGGCCTTGTCTATTCTCCATGTTGCAATGTTTGTTTTATCAATGATGGTCATTGAATAGAAATATGTTAGTCTATCAAATACAAAACAGAATTTGTCTTTACTTTTTATGGTTCTAAAGTTAAAAATCAGCTTCTGTTTGCAAATCTTTTCCCCAAAATAGATATCATTGTCATCATTAATAAGCTATCAGTACCAGTGTACTTTGTAGAAAACCTGCATTACTTGGCCTAATTGTTCTACCCTGATCTTATTTCAGTAATATTAGTTTTCTCAACTCATGAAGTAGAATTCTCTTTTGTCTTATTGATTTGTATAATCTTGAACATTTTTTTAAAAAAACCTGTTTAAACACCATCTTCATTTGTCTCTGTCTGCTTAATATCAAATCACTTCCTAATTATAATTAGCTGCAAAAGTGACTTACCACTAAATTATATTATGAATAATGATTATTCAAGTACCTTTACTGCTGTGTCACTATGGCTGACAAAGACCTTACTCTGGTCTAGGATTTTTTCTTGCTTATTTCTCTTATTTGCTTAAGAAAATTCAAAGAAATGACTTTATAATTATCAGTTAATAGACCTTGAATTATCTCCTTTGGAGAGATGTTTTTTATCAATTTATGCTTAAAAATATTCCTTAGTGCTTTATTTCTCTTGTTAGAGCAGTTTCAAGGTATTGCACCCCACAAAAAAATTGTGCTACGGTGTGTCATTTTTGCCATGTTATTTGACAAAGGTAGAAATTAGGTCATCATGATAGATTATTTTTTTATGTAAAAATTGAGAAAGTAATGTTATTTTGCAAATTAATTTTCTTGTAAGTTTCAATAGATTCTGTATTCTTTTATATGGTAGTGTGATGAAAAGTTCTCTGACCTTGAACTGAAAAATATCCATGCTATTCCCTATATTCACCTCACAGTTCAAAACACTTGCAACATTATTCCTCAAGTATGTTAAATCCTTATATAAAAAAAAAAGATTTCCTGAGAAAATTTTGATTATCTTTTATAATGTAAGCTTTGGTTTGATTTGGGATGATTATGAATTTCCTGGTGGTCAGTTTTATGAGAGTCCTTCATGTAGATCTTTACCAAATGGCATGACATAGGCTTTTTAGTTTCAGTTTTATTTGCAGAAAATACCAACTGACTTTGTAAAAGGCTGAAGATGCGCGCTTGCTGACACCATTTGCAATGAAATAAGTGTATATGTATCCATTATAAAATGGAGGCCAACTATTTTTATCACATATAATAGTAAAGTTTTAGAGAATAACCCAACTTTACCACTTGAAGGATTTTCATATTTGTGATAAAACTGGTATATAATCAATGCTTTTGATGAGCCTGGGGGTAAAAAAAAGAAGTGTTACACAAGTGGTGAAGAGAAAAAGTTAGCTCTGATGGTGCCACTATGTGAAATGTTTACTTCACAGTTTTGTTCTGGGAAAACCTTTGTGTGCAATTATTTTGCAGAAGAAATTGTGTCCTCTTCTTTGATTTTACTTTCTGTAATGCTAAACTACTTGCCCCATCTTTTAATCCTGTTTTAATCCATAATCCAACTCTTAAGGATCAGAGACAAAAGCAAGAATTTATATCAGAACTGATGATTTTGATGATTGATTAAAGAATGTGTGTTGTAGTTTTTATCTATTCATTTGGGCTTGGTTTGTATTTTGATCAAATTGCTAAACTCTAAGATGTTATAATGTTTGTTTAATTATGATAACTATATTTCAGATTTCTTAATTATGGTAGCAGTGTTTCTCAAATGACTAAAGTAACAAAAGCTTGGTCACAAGATCTTGCTTTACTTATGATTTCAAAATCGATCATAAGTTTAAATTTATGAAAATGTCTTAATTTTAAGATAGAAGATAGAATTCATAGTCAAAAACCTGATAAATTATTTTTTTTTTTTACTGTTTGTGTGTATATTTTGTTTTCCTCCAGCTTTTCAATTAAATTTTGGTATTGTCTCTTATTAGTTAATTTACTGCATACATTATGGGATATCATAATATCCCGCAATGCAACCTGAAAATTACTGATGTTGATAAGGATAGTAAAAGAAAAAAAAAAGATTAATAACTTTTCTTAGTCTGAGATCAAGTGGAGATCAAGTCATGATTTTTTTTTGTCTTTTTAAGTGAAGCTGATAAGGACATGCTACACTATAAAAAGGTAATTGGCCATTTCAAATATTCAAATATATATTGACATGAAGAGAAATATTTTGAATGATTTATAAAACTTATATTCTTGTTGTTATGGTCTTAAGGAATAAAAAAAGAAAGTTTTTTTTATTATTTAAGTAACTGCAGAATCCTTTCTGTTTTGGCTAAGGAGTGGATCTAATGCATTCTCATTTTAACTTTATTTAAAAAATGTCATTTCCCTTCAAGACACAGATGATCATGGTTATCTACAGAACTCTTTCCTTTATTTTTTATCTGTGAATTGCTATTCCCTTGGGAAAGATAGTGGAATGGTTTCCTGATGCCTTCTCCACAGTTTTGAAATCCCAGTTGCATTTCTCTTAAACTGGTTGCCAATGAAACCTAGAGCCTAGTCTGTTCTACTGTTTAACCCATATCTCGAGAGGATATCAGTTCATGTCTTGCTCAAGGGCATTTATACAAATGTGAGCATAACAGGCAAGGCTAGCATTTGAACAATGTTCACCAATTCCACTTTTTGCACTCATAATTATTACACTACCTATGCATCTCATATCCTCATAGTGATTTTCCAAGTGTAGCTCAGATGTGGCACAAGGCCGAAAGTATGAGGCACCCAGTGAGGATCGAATTCACTACTCAGTCGTAATTGTTCTAGCGAGACAAGCTTGCTAACCATTACACCACCTCGAGGTGCCCAATCTCATATCCTCATTTACGGTATCATATTTGATGGCATATGAAATTCATTTTCATGCATAAAAGGAACTGATACTTCTAACATTTAAAAAAATTCTCTACAAAATTATAATAAAGAAAAATAATTCTCAACTATATTTGTATTTATATGCTTAAATCTTTGCTCAGCCAGTCTATGGTGGATTTGTTTTTGGTTGTTATGGTACTGTTGCTGTTTCTTGCCTTCTCTCAAGGTTGACTATCCAGGCTTCATCAGATGTATGTCAGTCCAGGTAACATACAGGTTCAAATTGAACCCTTTATTTAATCTACAGAGGTAGATTGTTCTTGTTCCATTGGCCTGCCAAATTCTAGGGATAACTTATATCTATATTGCTAACTCTGTTTTCACTGAGTCCAAGTACATATTGCCCGAACTCTGTCACTAAATTCATGAACCAATGCTTTGATCCTCTAGGCTGTTATCCTGTGGAACATCTCTGCATGGAGAATTTGGAATCTTAAACTTAACCTGTCTTTTGCTGCTTGTCATGCTTGACTGAATCGACTGAAACTTCCATTTTATTACAACTGCTGCCATTTGTCTTTATTAGCAAGTTGTATATCATATTTATTTCTATATTAGATAAACTAATGTCCTCATTGATTTGTGTATTCTGTTTTTTATGCTTCTAACCATCATAAAATCTATGCATGTTTAATAAGCATATACAATTCAGTGTAACCCAAATGATGTGTAGTGTTATACACACACACACACACACACACACACACACACACACACACGTGATTTTTAATCAGAAGCTAATCAACTTTATTAGAGAGCACTAATTTGGTTACTGTAAATATCAGTCTGCAAAATTCATCTCTCTTCTTTTTCCAATTTTGCAAACTGAAATAAACTCCCAATGCAGTTTTATTCTTTTTCTTTGTTTTTTTTTTTTTTTTTTTTTTTTTTTAAAATGTTATCCTAGCTTATTCTTATTTGACAAGTGTATTGGGTTGGTATTCAAACAGAATTTAGAAATCTCGTCTCCAACTTCTTTATGCTTTTCATAAGAAATCTGAATGTTTTTTTTCTTCTCTTATATAGCTATCTTTATGAAACTGAACCTCAGGTGCCTCTCTTCTGACACAAAGAATTGCTATTGCTGACTTTACACTGACAAAACAAATGCCAAGGTTGTTCTATACATTTTACTGTAGTGAACAAACTGCTAAAGATTTTAGGTTCTTTGTGAATTTTGGTGGGTTTCGTGTGCAACAGGGATCATTTTCCCACCGTTGTGCACCACCCCAGAGTTTTAAAAAAATTTTATCTCTTTATTAGTAAACACTATTTGTTCATATAAAATATCAAATTCTATTTTTATTATAGTTCATAGTGTGCTTCTTTTCTCACAACTCATTGAAAGTGAGTTTAATTCTTATATTGGACTTGAAAAAATATTCAGCTTGCAAATTCATCAATATTCAAAAGTTCAACTCTACTAAATTTTAAATCAACTTCTTTTTACTACTTGTATGGATGAGACGGTTACAAGTAGCAAAATTTAAAATTTATTAGTGCTCAGCTTACCAAAGCACTGTCTGATAATCCTGCCTGAAGCAAATTAAGAACTTGACCTTAGAATAGGACCTACATGTCCACTTAAATTCATAGGTGACAAAATTCTGTTCTGCAATGTTTATTGTTCCCTAAAAATCTGATTTTAAGGATAAGCCAGGAAATCCTACTGTCTTGTGATGGTCAATTTGATATGTATAAAGTCTATAACATCTTTGTTGTGTACAGATGGAAATATAAGTTTCTATTTTTCTTTTGTATTGTTAATATATAAATCACTAGTATAGTACTCATTAACAGAAAATACTTCATTATTCGTGTAGATTATCATTTCTCTCAATGATCAGTGTAGTATCTGTGTACTTTGCCAAGGATCTCTTTTGTGCATTAGTCCTCTGTTTGCCTAACTTAATATTTGCATTTTATTGTGCTACTGTTCAATCATTAGCATGCTGGTCTAATTAATGGATACATCATTTGCCTGCCTACTTCTAAAATGTTAAAATTATAGCAGTTGTCACTTAATTTTGTATATCTGACGTTTTTTATAATACGACAAAACTTTTAGAGAAAAAATATATGTATAAAATAACACTGTTCCTTATTAAATATGATGCTACAGGTAGTCTGATTGTTTTGTTTGAAGCAAATGAAAGAAAAACATTTTTCTGACCAAAATTTTAACTTACAAAAGAAAACAAAAGCCCATTTTTTTTTTTTTTATTACACCTAAAAAAAATATTTTCTTTTTATAGAATGCAATATTCCAATTGAATCTTTAAGATTCCTAAATCGGTGTCCATTTTAGACAATAGATTAGACTCCCTAGCTATGTATGTAGCCAGTGCGGTGATGACACAGTATTGCTGGATGAAGGGATCTCCTGATGGCATCAAAAGGTCATGTGTCTGTGAACTGCCTTTAAGCTGGAGGACATTATTTTTGGCTTGATCACTCTCTTCCAGGTTTACTTGTCCAAGACACACTATGCATGAACTATTAATCATTTAATATTAATGCCATAATATCTACGTTTTTGAAATGTGCATCTCATCTTCATTTTGTCCTCCATTCACTAAAGTGACTATTATCTGTTTTTCAGCAATGTTATTTAGTCTCTATGGAATCCTCTTTTTTTTTTCTTTTCTTTTTGTGACTACACACATGAACAAATGTTGACACTGAAGATGTTAAGTTTTAGCAACTTGACTCAAAAAACAAATATTCTATATGAGCAATATTCTTTTATTTTCTGTTTGATTCTGATTTGAACTCCTTCCCTTTTTCCATTGCCTTTGCACTGGAAATTATAACATTATCTCTATCTAAAAACTGAAACTATATATTTGCATAACAGTCTATATTTATATATAGTATAGGCATGTAGCACGCTGGAGTAATGGATAGTGGCTCGGATTGAGGAATCAGAGAGCCAAGTTCAAATTCCATTTGAATCCATTATATTTACTTACATGCTAATACCCTTGGGAAAGGTATAAATCCTCTTATTCTCCCCCAAGCTATGGGTAAATAGACAGACTGGGTTCTGTAGCCTTGGATGGCAACTGGTCTACTGCAGGAAGAAATGGCAACCTACTGTGGGAAAAAAATCTGCCTAGTCAGTTGAAAGATAGATGATCGTCTGGCACATAACTAACTAATAGGCATGTAAAAATACTATATGAAAGACACTATTTAGTCATGCTATAATATTTAAAATATACAGAGTACCACTGTCACCTAAAGATGACTGAGGAATTGAACAGTAGAACAATGTTAATTAGTTAATGTGTAGCCTATCTTAGGCAAATAGATATGGCAAAGCACATTCCCTCCCAGGTCAAACCACTGCCGATGTCCTTCAACTTGAAGGCTTGCCTTGGTCACAAACATCAGGGAACCTTCTGTCTTGGCTGTGGTCACATCCATAGCTATGGATTCCCGTCTACCCCATTGTGTGAGATTTTCATTGACCCTATAAGAAGATTCCTCCATTCTTTGATCCATGTTGTTTTTAATCTTGCTGAATATCTATCCACCCTCCTCACCAGAATAGCCAAGTGGGGGAACCAGTTTACTTGCTGATGACCTGATCATGCAGCAGGTAGTACTGGTTTACATGGTACCTGTACCACTTGCAGAGTGACCTGATATTTTTCTTTGTATATGCATGTAAAATATGTAATTAATCGAAACCAATATGAAAATATGTAATATGAAAACACTTGCAGTTACTTGTTTAATTGAAGTTTGTTTTTCCCCAGGGCCTGCAATTGTTGGTAATGAGTTTTATCAACCTGACACTGAAAATGAAACCAAAGACAGTCTTTACTATGACTTTTTGCTAAAAAAATTTTAAAAAATATATTTTGATCATTATTTTTATTTCGTAGATGAAGCATTATTACTTATTAGTTTTTCAATTAGTATTTTCTTTTTCTTTTTTGTCTCTCTAGATATGCAGGTATCATAGCTAAGTGCAGAAAATTTGAATCTGTGTGCTGAGTTCACTTTCAAATAGATACCCTTGTGAAAGCTATTAATCAATCTTTTTCCACAGCTATGGGTTAAATAGCAGAGAAGACTGTTTTCTAGCCTTGGTTGTCAGCCAGTTTAGAAGAATGGCAATTCTGAATTTAAAACCAAGTTAGTCATGGGACTCCCATCTTTACAAAACTATTTATTAGAGAAACCATAGTAGCAATGTCGAGCAAGGTGAGTTTGTGGCCTGGCTTTATGCTCTACAGGACTGACTGATCACACTATGAAATGAAAGGAGGATTTCTTTTTCTCTGACATGAATTTGCCTTTTATCATAACTCTAATCATACTTCCATGGCTTTTAGTAAGTTCAGAAATAAAAAAAAAAAAATAATTCACCTGAAAGATTTGAACAATTTCTTACGACTAATACTACTAGTAGATGTAGATAAAGTTGGCAGTATATCAGTTGGTCAGAGTAGATATAAAATGGCTGCATGGTTAAATGTATCCAGAAGCTTCCTGTAACCTAATAGGTTAGGAAGTTATTATGCTGAGAGAAATAAGTGCAAGTTCAAATCTCACTGGAGTTGGGTTTTTTTAAAAATTTTTTATTTATTTATTTACTTTTTTTTTTTTTACAGTAAGGTTCACCCTATAAAAGGCTTGGGGGCCACTTTGAGACAGAGGGCTACATTAGGGGGGTAGTTTATATGAATAGGGGGAAAGATAACAGTTGACTCTAGACTTGAACAGGTTAAGATTGTAATGATCAGGGAAATATCTTCAACAGTACAGTGGTTCACAGGAAGAAGCTGTTTGAATGGTGCTTACTTCTCGCTGATGGAACATGAAGGGAATGTTTTTATTATCTTCATTGCTTATTACTAACCATAAAAATATGGCATCAGAATTGGAGTAAAAAAAAAAACAAATTAAGATGAAAAAAATCCAAATAAAACAAATTAATATCAGTTTAGATATTTTTAGCCATGTGAATATAGTTTACATTGCAAGCTTTAAACTTAAGGCTAGAAAATGATAAATGTCATTTTAACCAGGTGGCATTGATGCATATGTGTGAAAAGACAAAAATTGTCCAGTTCCTATGGCCTGAGCTGCAAAAAACATCAGGGTAACTTTTACTCTTTTACTACAATGTTGGGTCAGGTTGATATCACAGAATTGAAATTTCCAGTAACTAATTTTTCTCCTCTGAATCTATCTTGCATATTTACAAGCCTACCATTCATTCATGCTTAGAATATTTCTGCCACATATGGTCTGGTGCTGCCATTATATATCTAGAGATCCTTGGTAAAATCCAAAGAAGAATCGGCAATATTATTGGTCCTGATCTAGTCTCAGCTTCAGTCACTTTCTCACCACTGTAAAGTTGCCTTCCTGTGCCTTTTCTGTAAATACTTTCATTACCAACTGTTCAGATGAGCTCTTCACTCTCAGTACTGTGGGTTGTTTTTTTTTTTTTTTTTTTATTTTGTAAATACTCATTGGGATTAGATTTTTAAATTGTTATTATATCCCCCCCCCACACACATGAATTGTACATATGGGGGACTAGTTAGGATTTTTGTAAAGACATTGAGGTATTATGGTAAATGTAGTAAGAATGTGTTGTTTTGGTGTAAGGAATATTTTGGTAGGTTTGGGTCAGTGATTGTGGCTAGCTAAGTTTAATGTTAAGACAGAAGAAGACTGTCCTTTCTCTGCTTTCCCCATTTTGGACTTGTGCCAAATTTTGTATTTTTTTTATACAAATAAATACTGTTCTTCACTCTCAGTACCAAGACTTTTTGAATTTAAGTGCAGTACTAGATTGGTAATGAGGTCTCACCAATTTACAATTGAATTGATTAGATATAACTAAGTTCTATGCTAACTGTTTCTTTTCTTGTACTTCTCACTTATGGAACTCTCTTCTGACTCTATGCTTTCCAGCTAACTTTAATCTTCAAAAATTTACATGCAATATCAATTATTATCTATTGTCTTCTTGATTCCTCTTTTATTGTTCTTACTCTTTAGTAAAGTTTCTCATTTCTAATTCTTCCACACCCCTTGTGCTTTAGTGGCTTTACTACCTTGCTTGAAGTGAAATCGATTTAAAAATAAACAATAACTCTGCACATCTGTATCAGTTTTGTCCCATTTTGCTTGGAAGACAAGACTGATCTCATTCAGCCCCAGAGAGCCAGAGAGAAACTTGAAAAGAGTCTTTTAGTTAGTCATCTTGGTTTATGGTAACAAGTGTTATAAAATAAAATAAAAAAACAAACTGTTTTGTTTCTGTTTATTAATACAACTGATTAACATTTGGCGTCTATGTGCTTTGACTGCTGCTGCTCCCCCCCCTCTTTCCTCAAGGTTGCCAATTAAGTATGACATTTATTTAGCAAAAGTAAGAGAAACTGTGACGAAGTAGGAGGAGAGAAGGAAAGTCTGTTTTTTCTTTTTTTGTCTCTTTGCCGCATCCATGGGGACAGGTTAACAAACTTCATTCATGATGTTAGGTAGGACTGTTTTTATCCTTTCATTTGACACCTCTGTATTTTCATTGTATTGATAAAAATCCAAGCACCTCTGTATGTATGTTATAGTTTGCAAGGCTAGTCTGGTTAACCTTTACTACTGAGTGGAGAGTTCAATCCTCAATAGGTATTCTATACAAAAATCAACATTTCAATAATCCAACAAGGGCTGATATATCATAAATTCAACTGACCAACATGAAAAATCATGTATTACTCTTGCAGGATATATGATCAATGTAATAGCAAAATAACAATTTTTTTTATGGTAACGGTAAACTAGTGTCTAATGATAATGACTGTATATAATCATTGTATTTTTTTATGATCCTCCTTAACTTTTAAATTTTTTTTTCTGATAAAACCTAGCATGTTTCTAATTAGTTAAATAATTATGTTTGTTTTTGTCTTTTACAGGGTTTCAAACCAGAATTTTGATTTAATATTTTTTTTATTACATCTTTCAATTGTTGTATTTAGTGTTATCATCTTGATTGTTATACTTTTAACATTTTTTCTGTTGCTCCCTGTGAATTTATTTAAGTACCTGTTGTACTTGGTAACCTTCTGAGAATTTTGAACTATAATTTTTTTGTTCTTTTATATTAACAAATCTTTGACGGTTATTCTATGACTGCTGAATAGGCAAGATGTCAAAGTTAAAGAAAGTGAGTTCAGATTTCACCAGAGACTTATCCTTTATTTCATCATGATTATAGAATAACAATCTGAGATTTGTAATTAAAGTACTAATAAATGGAACAAAAGTATGAGGACACTAGTGAAAAGTATATGAAGTGTATCATAATGAGAATTCTTCATCTAAAAATTCCGACAAAAAATATCTTTGAAAATCATAAATAATAATCAACAATATAAAACACGTAAAAAGAAGAGGTAATATCAATAAATTACCTTTTTTTTATCAGGTGATGTAATGAGCTTACAGTTGTATATCTCTATACTTTTGACCTAGTACTGTACAAAGCTCAGTTTAGTAAATCCTTGAATGCCTCATCATGTTTCCATAATAGTAAGCCAACTGTTATAAATTTTTGACTATTTTTTCTTACATCTTGATTTTTATTGTTTTTCAATGTAATTACTCAGATTATAATCGTATGGCCAAATTGAAACTTGCATACTTTTCACCCGCGAAAGCTGATTTTACTGTAAGTACTCTTCAGATTGTGTTACAAGAGTTTTATGGTTGGTAGAAGATCAAGTCTAACCATACAAACTTATTTCTCATTTCCCCCATCCCAGATTGCTAGTTTCAAACTTGTTTTTAAAAGTTGACATAAACTTAATGAATATGAAGTGCACAATTTTTTATTTTTTATTTTTTTAACTGTCATAAACAATAGGATTTTATTTTAGTTTCTTTTTCCTCCTCTCGGTTAATCTCATTCCACTTCATTTTTATTCTGTTTATGTCTATTAGTACAAAGCTTTTATAAACTTCTTGCATTGGTGAGACTTTTTAAAAGTAAAATTTTGGTAAAAGCATTACTAAAGTTTTGTTAGCTAAGCCAAATATGTAATTCAAAATGTATATAAAGCAAAGTAATTCATTGAAAAATATCGTGAATTATTAAAGAAAGAATGGGAAAAGTTAGTCACCAGTTTGGAAATCTCTGTAGAAGGCATTCATAATCGTAAAGATTTTCTTTTCTTTTTAACTAAAATTATAGATTAATTTTAATCAGAAAATGTTGCACAAAAATATTTTGCAACACATGCAAACAATACTCAATTGGTTACTATTTTTACTTTATTATTGTAGCATTTTGTGAATATTTTTCTGTTGTAGAATGGAAAGAATCTTATCTATTGTAGAAAATTAGATATTTTTATAAATAATAACTCTATCAGAAGTTCATAAATATTATGAAGGCACGGTGAAGTAATGATTAGTGGCTCAGATTGAAGAATCAGAGAGCTGTGTTCAAATACTTATCTGCTCTTTTCTAATTTTTATAAATAAGCATTGTTTTATTGATAGACTTTTATCATTCTTCTGTGTCGTGTTATCGAATATGGTTCTCCATATCTTCCTATCATTTATAGCTCTTAAGGTTTGTCTTTTCCCTGTCTCTTCCAATGCCTGTTCTGCTATCCATTTGCATAAACCAGTTAGCTAGGCTACTCGCTGTCCCTCTTACCTTCAAAGTATGTGCGGGTGGTGTAATAGCGAGTCGGAATGAGAAATCAGAGAGCTGAGTTCGAATTTCAGTTGGATTCGTTAGAGTCACTTAGGCGCAAAATACCTTTGGGAAAGGTATGAATCTATCTCCTCCCGCTAGATATGGATTAAATAGTAGGACATGTATGTATTGTTATTCTGAAAACAATTGTAAAAATATTGTTACAATCCAAAATATATTTCGGCTTTAAATAACCTACAAAGGGTTGATAAGACATAACAATGAAACCAAATCAATTTTGCCTTCAGTACATCCTGTGCGTGTCAAATTCCCCAAGCACTCTTTCTTCATCATGTATCCCATAAATTTCATCTGTCTTTTTTCTAAGTCTAAGTATAAATGACCTTTTTTTTTTTTTTCACTTCCTTTAAAATTTCCTCGTTACTCAGTTCAGTTCATGATATTCTCAACATCGTTCTGTGGAACTACATTTCTGTTGTCTCAAGTCACAATTGTCCAATATTCACTGCCATATAAGAGAACTGATGTTGCATAACAGTTCAACACTCTTGGCTTTGTTTCTAACGAGATTTTCTAGTTTTTAATACAATAATGGTGACATACTAAAAGATCTGACAGTGTTTATCACCATGGCATTTAAACTATGATGTTGCTAATTTTCATAGGTTATTTTGAAAAAGTAAAAATATTTTACTTTAGATTTCTTTATGACAATAATTTACTGAAGATAACTAGACAGATTGTCGTACTAAACACAAGGAAATAATTTCAAGTCTTAATTAAGTAATATTTAATAAACTGCTTACTGCTTTGAATGATCTATCTATCTATATATATATATACATATATAAAAACAGATGTCCGGGATCATACATCTCTTTTTTCCTAACAAAACTATACTCTGTATATTTAAAAATAACAATTAAAAGCAAAGACACTAAAAATCTTTTCAATGAAAGATTGTCAGGTTTTATAAAGGTAATATCGCATACTGTAATTTTTTTAAAAGTTCTGGATAGATATGTATGTACAAAGATGTTAATTTTCATATTATCATATAAGGAGATAGATTTTTAAGATATTTTTTGAAAGTATTTATTTTGAAGTAATTGTGAAGTTGGAGGAAAAGTAAATAACATTTATACACTATATTTTGACTTATATACAGAAATAGTATGAAATGTAAAATCTCCAAATTTCTTAGATGAGTGTTGTCATTTTCATTAATTTTTGATTAGTTTTTCTTTCATCTTATTTTTGTTGGTCTTTTCAAATTGTGGGATTGTTATTTTATGACTGCTGAGAAAGCAAACTCTCAAGGTTAAATAAGGTGAGTTCAAATCCCACCAGAAGCTTAACCTTTACTTCTGGACTAGAATGCATACTTAATAATTGTAGAATAATAATCTGAGATTTGCAAGCAAAACACACAAAAGAAAAACAAGTGAAAAAAAAAAAAGTTGAGTTTTTTTTTTTTTCTTTCATATTTTCGAACCATGTCATTTATTTATGTTTTTTTTAAAGATTTTTCTTTCAGAATCTTTTTCTCTATACTCTTAAACTAAAAAGTCCAGTATAAAAATATCTAACACTGATGTTAGTTTTGAGTGATTTATGTGGATATCCTGTTGCCTCATAGTCTGAGAATTGAATTTAGATAAATTCAAATAATTGTTTCATTGTAAACTGTTCTAGGAACAAGGAAAGATGTTTTCTCTTGTTGATTTTAGAATTTCTGTTTTTTGTCTTTCTTTCCTTTTTAATAAATTTATTTTATTTCCCTCCTCACAAAGAATACTGTTGTTTTTTTTTTGTTTTTTAAAAAAGAAAAAAAAAAGTTGTCAAAAAATGTCCTAATGTTTGAGTAGATGTTAATTTTAATGCAGACACACCTTAACTAAAAATAAATAACAGTAGCAGAACTCAAGTAACCAGCTTTTTATATTATTATATTTGAATTGATAGTTCGCAACAAGTGGGGAAATTTTAATGTTTCAGTTAGGAATTTTGAATGTTGGAATATTAACCTTTGTACAAAACCAAATTCTACAATGCACTTATTTTGAATGAGGTAATGTTTGAAGAGGGGAATCACATTGCACAAGATAGGGAAAAGGGTACATGGACCAAAACAGTTCGAGAATCACTGGTTTTAACCTTTTAACTTTTCTTTCTTTTTATGTGCCATGTTCTTTCAGAATGTAGGCGATCATGGCTCTCCACCTCCCTCTATCCCTTGCAGCTCTGAACAAGTTCCATCCCTCTGCTTCCTCCCACAGACCATGTTCTGTCATCCACCTGCTCAAGCTCACCAGTTATGTCATGCAATGCTTTCCCTTGTCTCTCTTTCCTTCTATTTGACCCGTGAGTATCAGATTCTCTAGGCCCTCCTTCCTCATCATGTGTCCCAGAAACTTCAGCTACCTCTTCCTGATGTTAAGTATAAGCCTTCTCCTTGTTTGCTACCTCTCTAAGACCTCATTGTTGCTCACCTGCTCGGTCCATGATATCCTTAGCATCCTTCTGTAGAACCATGTCTCTATTGCCTCGAGTCTCTTCATCTTTGAGGAAATTGTTCAACATTCACTGCCACAAAGAAGAAGAGATGTTATGTAACAGCTCAGTATTTTTTTTTCTTTGTTACCAAAGAAATCCTCCTGTCTCGCAATACTCTGCTCAGATTTTGGAATAGTGTAGATAAATAAATACTTTTGTTTTGACTTGAAACTGCTTTTTGATACCAATAAATGCTTAGGTTGTTGAATATTTCTCACTGGTGTCAAGGTTCAAACATGGGTGAAAAAAATAAAAATTCTTAAAGCTGATTTTCAAGGCTCTCTTTAATCAGAAGTTTGCGACACATTATTTCTATCCCATACCTAATTCTATTTGACCTTGTGCCATATTATATAAAACTTCGTAAATATTCATATTGGGATACAGATAAAAATATACAAGCAGTTATAACTTATTTAGTTGTATTTATTGGTTTTAGCTAATAACCTTCAACTTAGTTGTGATTCTACACTTTTTTTTTTGCCCTGCCTCTGTTAATTCTTTTCGCCTTTAATAATAACCTCATAATCCAAGTGCCTTATGTAATGGAGATTTAATCTCTTCTTACCTAGATGATTGTCACACCATCCAAGGTCAGTATTTATACCATGCCATTGCATTGTGGGAAGATCTTGTTCTCATATTTTGCCTGTTTTCTTTTCTTTTTTTTCTTTTCAACAACTTTTTCTTTTATTTTGTTTATTATGTTTACTGTGTCAGCCTGTATACCAGGAATTGAACAGTTTCTACCATTACAGATTTTACTTTCAATGTTGTGTTTTTTTTGTTTGTTTTTTTTTTGTCTTAATCTTTTTTTTTTTTTTTCTTTTTACCTGTCTGGATCATCTAAAGATGAAACAAATGGGATTATATTCTTTTTTTTTTTTATTCATTTCTCCCAATCTCGATAATTCACCAGATTAGGTCCAAGTAGATAAATTGCTTGGATAATTTCTTTCCTTTACTTTATTTACATTATTTATATTCTGACTATTGTCCTCATCTTTGTTGTTATCACATTTTGACTGATGTACTCTCCAGTGTTCTTCAGGTGCTTGTTGACAAGCATTTTCAGCGTACATTAATAGGAGTAAATACTATTTTGAAAAAGTTTGGAAATGTGTGTATACTTTATTTTCTGTACTTTTTTGCATAAAAGTTTGGATTCATACCATTGTTAATGTCATCAAAATTAAACTTTTGCAAGAAGTAGAAACATGCCAACCAAAGCAAAAGAATATTGCTTTTTTGATACATTGACATAGGCTACCTATTCCTTCATACCATACAGTGATCACCCTTCCTGTTCTGTGCCTTACATTATCTACATAAGAAATAAAAAATTAAACAGAAAATAAACATTTTTTTTTTTTTTTTAATTATGTTTGAAAGCATGAGGGACTAAAGTTGTAATGCTGGGGAATTCAAATTAAATGAAAGAGAAGCTGTAAAAACATGAAAAATTTCTTGACTTAATAAGAAAAGAAAAAAAAATTCATTGTATCCTAAGATTGCTAGGATTTATGGTAAGAATGGATTTCCTGTCATTTAATTTTTATTACAGAATATTATTATAATTGTTCTATTTTATGATTAGTTATTGCCTTCAATCTCTTAATGTGTCTTGCTTATAAATGAAACTTAGTGTTGAGGAATAGACCTAAAATATATTTGTTACTGTCTCAAACATTTGCTAGGGGTCTTGGAATATCTCCCCTTGTAGATAAGTGATAGATGGGAGCAGGGGGGGCGTCTAATGTATGCAGAAAAGCAAATGAAATGTTTCTGGAGAAATATCAGTTTCTATTATAAACTGTTTTCTTTTGTATAAAGTCAGTTATAGTTGAATTCCTTCTGTCATTTTGAGATGAGGAAAGAAATCTGAATAATGACTGAACTTTACCAGGTTTTATGGGAATAGTTATAGTGGGAGAAGGAAAAAGAGCCAAATAAAAATGTAAACAAAATTCCTTGCCTGTTAGAATTTTTGAAATGAGGAATTATTCTTTATTATTATTATTACTTAATTTTCCATTCAGACTAGTATACTTATTTTGGTTGTTACATATCCAACATTTCGGACATTGTTCCCTCCAGTCTTCTTCATTTGTTTGTTGTAGTATTTGGTAATCATCTCAGAATTTTGAACCGGATCCTTTATTTTCTTCATGGTGGTAAATTGTTCTCATTCTGCTGTACATGCTTAGAGGATATTTCATATTAGTTAATACACACTAGTTGTATTCACCTTTGGGTTACTTGTCTATTTATTCTACTAAACTAGTTGTGAGTTCAATTCCTGTGTGAGTCAGTGCCGGTTACAATCTAGTCCCATGGATTTTGGGGGAAAAAGGTTTGGTTCAAAATTCTGAGAAGGTGACAAAGTACAATAGCCTGAAAAGATGGAGGGTAAAATGTCTGAGACATTCTAACAGTCAACAGAAAAGCATATGATAATGAAAATTTCTTTTAATTATTGGGATGGAATTTGTTGCAAATCAGATCAACAAAATTAACCGAATTCTCTTTAATCAGCAGAACAGATAATCTTAAGAAATTCTGATATTTAGGTGATGTAATATTCTACACGTGATATCTTTCAAAACTCTTCTTTCTTCAGAAAGATCTTCAGTGCCAGTGTTCATGTTCTAATGTACCTTGTTTTAAAAGCATCATAATTGGTAACTTCTGGGCTTTAGTTAAAGAGATATATCACTATCTTTAAGATTCTAGTTTTAATCAGCTATTCTTTCATTTCCTTTGGTTTTCCAAATTCTGCAAACAACTTCAGTGACTTATTATGATATTATGACCAGTTTTAAATAATTCCCCAAGATTGCTGTAATCTCAATATTTGTATTTAACCATTATAAAATCTGAAACATAAACTATAAGTGAATAGTATTGTTATTATGATATCATATATAATATCATTAACAATAATATTGGATATGTCTATAAAATAGTACACAGGCCTGGAAAAGACAAAAATGATTGTAACATCTGAAACACAAGGTACAGAAGAATTGTATTGATAATGATATAATATATACGATGTATAATATATGCCATAGTGCATAATTCATACAATATTGTGGAATCATAGTCTATAGATATGCATATGAATCTTGGAGTAAAAGTTTGAAAAAGATAATAGTTTTTATGCATCCATCATAATTTAGAGAATTGTTTTGTGGTTGTCTGAGGATAATCGTAACATTTCAAAGATTTTGAAATATTTGAAAATTTTCATTCTTTTGTTGTTTAATGAATTTTTTACTAGAATATTTTTGAGTTGTAGATATTTCTATATTTATTGCCTAGTGTATGATTCGGATGCTAGTCTCAAATCTATCAAGATGTATTGGCTGTACTAATATGACCAAATTGACTTAGCTACTAATTTGAAATAATAAAAACTCTCTAATTAGTATAAGCAAAGCCGATTTTACTTCTACCATCAATTTGGTTATTTTGTTTGAAGTCCTTGGTTATATGTTTGCTAATTTATAAGTTATTCTTTTGAATTTTAATTATTAGGTTTGCTCTAATGTGATCTATAAAGTGTGGCTGGTTGAGTCTGCCAGTTAACAAAACAAGTAAAAAAAAAAAAAAAAAAAAATATTGAACAACCTGACTTTTCAGTTGACCGGAAAGAGTCTTGATATAAAATTCTCTATCACATCTTTGTCAGTCTCAGTTCAAAACTTGTATTGATCAGTCAGGAGAATGTAACCTAAACATCTCTTAAAAGTCCATTCATGTAAAGAAGAGAGAAGCAAGCCAGTAAGGAACAAGTACACCATTGGTCATCTGGCATTGTCTGGGTTTATATAATTTACAAACTCATAATTGCCTTCAGTTTCATAAAACAGAACAATGAGCTAATCCAAAAGCAATTTGACTTTAGATATAAAATGTCCTGTGACCCCTGAGGGCTGTAGGGCACCACACGTACTGCAGCTATAACAGTAGTGGTGAGTCTAGTACAAGATAGCTGAACAGAGCCTACCTCTCTTCAGGCTGGTTTTTGAATTCAGTTTTCCTTCTCCTAGATAGGTTGCCACCTCAAGGTAAGAGAGCTGAGTTTGCCTTGTTATTTTAGCCATTTTAGGGGAAAGTGTGCGGATTCATTCCTTTCTAAAGTTATTTGTGTGAAAGTGAATTCCACAATTTGAACTCAGCTTGCTGATTTTTCTTTGAGTTACTAACTCTTCCACTAACTGCACATGCCAAGTATTACACAAAGCATTTTAATTGTAAAGCTTGGACATTAGATCCTTAATTAACTTCTAGCTGTTTTCTCTCAGAATTTAATGAATTGAGATGACATAAGGCATTAGGGACAGACTTGATTTCTTCTTATTAATAATAACTAGTCTACCATCAAAAATGGTAGCAATTGTTAGAAAGTTTTAATGGTGACATGCAATGAAACAAAAGTTATTAAATAATGTATTGAGATTCAATTGTATGAAGATAAAGAATTCACAACTAAAATACAGGCCAATTACTACTGGTATTATATAATTTGCTTTTTGCTCAATATCTTTTCATGTTAAAAATTTTGTGTTTAGTGTAATGGTGAAATGGGAATATCCCTTGGAAGAAAAAGATTAGCAATAGAACAACAAAGATGGTGATGACAAAGCCTATTCAAACACCAAGTTGAAGTAAGACGGTCACTAAATAGACAAATGTATCCAAGTGCTTCACATGAAAGGCTTGAACAAATAAGACTGCAATCTAAGAAATGTAAAAGTAAAGAAACTGATTAATTATATAGCTCATTTTGCTCAGGAAATAGTTTTGTCTCAATGCAGATAAATGTTTTATTTGTATAGATTAAAATGATTAAGATAAGTAATCCCTCATAAATTTACTAACTTAAGTTGATTTACTTCCTTTCTCATTACAGATGAGACAGGAAATATATAAATAAATAGACATTGATAATTATATGATTTGATTATAATAATTCATGATAAATTCAGAGACTTGTTCATTAAAGACTTTTACAATCAACCCAATAAAAAAAAATCTCTTCTCTGAGGCTGCTGGAGAATTTGTAGAAAAAATTGTTTGTTTGTCCAGCAATTAATTATTTATTGTATTTTATTTAATTATTTTGGTTTCTTCTCAACCAACAATTTCAATTTTTCTTCATATTTAACCTGTTTTAATTAGTAATATTCTTGGAAGCATGCTGGGGTATAAGAAACCAGAAACCTGATTTTTGAATTCCAGTTTGTTGCTTTCACCTATGTGCAAATTACCCTTGGAAAAGATATGAATCCACCACACCCTGCCCCCAGCTATGAGTAAATAGTGGGGCAGACTGGTACCTTGGATGACAACAAATAGCCTCACCAACCCACAGTTGGCCAAGTGTAGTGAGTACAGCTACACTTCTGAAGATATGATCAATCAGGGAGGGATTCCTCTAACAGGAATGAGGAGCCCTTAAATTTGGATTTTGGTTTTCTTGATCTTAATCCTTTATTCAATTCTTGGAAGTAGATTCTTCTTATTCTGCTACTAAGGGTTGCCTTGTATTAATTCTTCTAATTTTGCTACTTCTGCTCATTCCACTGAACCAGTATAGATGGATATCCCATGAAAATATTCTGATTGTATTAGATTGTATCAGATGCATTTTTGCTTTTGCCTGACCTTTACTCTAAAGGAAACAGAAATACATTTGATAATCAAGGACATGTGATAGGGCTTTGTATTGGTGCTTTTCAGAACAAACCTTTTCAAATATTTCAGTTTGTAAAGGATAACCAGTTTTGTTTTTTATGCTTATATACTATCAGTTCACCCAATATAAAGCATAAGGGCCACTCAAGGTAGAGGGTTACTGAGCAAGATTGTCATAAGGTATTGAGAATGAGGGAGTAAAAAATGCACATCATGAGGACGTGTAGAATAGATACCAGCTGACCTTGGACTTTAAGAATCCAAGATTGTAGTTGTCAGACTCTCAGGAGTCTGTTCCATAAAGTAACAGTTCTGGAGAACAAGCTAAGTGGAATTTACTCCTTATGAAATGAACATGAACAGGATGATTTGCCATCATGAATGTGGTATCGCGGGTTCTAGCTGTGAAGGTCAGATCTGATGGGACTAAGAAATGTAACTCGTCTGAACATCTGCCATTGTAATAGTAATAGAGTAGTGAGATACCAGCAACATTTCATCTGTAGGTTAAGGGTTGCAGGTTGGAGAATAATTCATTTCAAAGGGCCACATAAAAGGCTTTTGAACTCTATCAAGAATGGACAGTGATAATAAGCAGCAATACTCCATTCTTGGTCTGTTCTGAATCTTGTAAAGCATAGTAGCAGGGGTTAGGTATTTCCTGGAACAATTCAAGGAACTGGTCATTCTTCCAGCATCTTGTTCAATGGCACAAATATACACATTTCATGTGAGGTTGGAAGTGAGCTTTAGACCTGAGTAGGTATTACTTCATTATTTAATCTTATTAGTAATTAGAACATTTAATTCACTGAGGAGCACCTGAGAACAAATATTAAGTTTTTTTTTTTTTTTTTTTAAATTTCACATATGAGAAGCTCAAAATGACTTTTATTTTATACTCTTTTCAGCTTCAGAAAATTGTTTGATTGTAGCTGGATAAAACCCAATAGAATAATTTGTGTTGAAAAGTTCTTGATCCAGCTAAGAAAAGCTTCCAAAATAAATTTTGATGTTTTCTTATCTAGTCAGATTTGGAAAGTGGGTTTGGTCAAGAACTTTTCAGCACACCATTTAAAAGTGCCATGACAAGTGATTGATTTTTTTTTATGTCTTATCAACCCTTTGTGAATTGTAGAAAGCTGCTCACAGTACCTGGTGTTCCCAAGCAATCATGTATCTAAGTACTGACCAAGCTTGACACTGCTTAACTTCAGTGATTGAACGAGAATGTCATGAGGAAAACTGTTCAATCAAAATTATAATGCTGCAAAATCTTCTGAACATACAGTTATATGCCGTAGTGGGAGTCTTGGGAAAGAACAGATATTAGGTTTAAAACTCCAAAATTCTACCAATATCCACCATTATAACATCTGAAACAAAGTACAGCCAGGAAGTATTGATATCATATATATAACATTAACGATATAGTGGAATCATAGAAAGCCTTTTAGAAATATTCTCACAGTTACATATATTTCTCTCTTAACCTCTTCCATACAACTTCTCTTTCATTCATGTTCAGAATTTCCCTTCCATATATCCATGCCTGTATCTGCTTTACAACACACAATTCTTTCACTCTCTCTCTCTAAACTACATTTCCATACATAAAGTAAAAAAACATTCTCTTACAGAAGTTTCTGGACATTGAAACTTATATAGAGTTGCAATTTGTGTGTCTCACACACTTTCTCTCATGCATGTGTGCACTCTCTCACATAGCATAAACTTTCAGACATTCTCTTTGCTTCTCAAGACAGGCAGTACAAGTTTAGTTGACTTAGTCATTGTTTGGCAACCTAACCACATCATCATCATTGTTATCATCAAATGAATGTACAATAAACCTTTAATTAATGCTAATAACTTTTGGCTTATATCACCTCCAATATGACTCAAAGCTTTGTTAATCTCTCTATAGATAGCCACAAAAAGTATTTGAAACTTTGTTTAAAAACAAAAAGGTCTAAATCAAGTGTCATTCTCTTTTCTTTTCCTTTTCTTTGTTTTTTTTTTAATTTTTTTCTTTTTTATCTATTTCTTGTTTTGCCCCCTTCCTTTCTTCTTTTGCCTTTCCTGCTCTGTTAGTCCTTCACTAATGTTCTCTATTCTGTTTGCAATATATCAGCTTAAGCATTTCTTAAAATATTTCTTTTTGATTTACAAATTTTGATATATCTTATGAGTTGGCTTTTATCTCTTGTCTAGATTCACCAGACTGAAGTCAGTTTTTGGCTATTCTTTTACATTTTCCATGGAAATTTAAAGAAAAAAATTTTCAAATAGAAAACATACTTTGGCTATCAGACAATTTGAAAATAGAGAATAGAAGAGTCTCTCGGAAGCCTGCTTTGAGATAAGTGTGCTATTCATATTTCAATGTAAGATAGCAAATCTGAATTTAAACCAGCTTCTTTACTGACTAAACAAAGATATGGCCATGTAAAATTGATAGAACATCTATACTATTATTCTATTATATGTTTCTCCCTATGATCACAGTGTAGAATCTGTTTGATTGCCACCCACTTCCAAGGCCTTCCGAGCAGGAATTAGGGTTCTTGGTCAGAAAATATAACTATCTAATATTATTAAGCAGGAAGGAATTGGAGTGGAAAAGTGAGTGATAGTTGAAGTAAAGGAAAGTGTGTGAAGGAATGGTTGGAGGTAAGAAAATGATAGAAAAATAATGAAAGAAGGAGAAATATAGAGAGACAAAATAGGGAAGTGGATGAAAATGAAAGATGGATAATCAGGCTTGCTGGTTGGATATCAAAAAAAAAAAAAAACAATAAGAGAGAAAGATTGAAAGTCAGGTGGAAATGGATGCGTGTTTGAAATTCTCATGCATTAAAAATGCTTTGAAGATATACAGTAAAGAAGAAAAAGGATATTTGTGGAGCAGGGTGTTATGAAGTAGAGTACTCTATGGAATAGACACTGTCAAGTCAACAAATGGTAGCTTGACTGGCATTCGCTGTGGTGTACTGCTTTTATAGCAGTACCTCGTTTACATACAATACTACAACTCCTTAAACTGAAATGGCCTTATTCCTTTTATTGATCTTTGACTGCTTCTAATTATTCTTGGGAACCTAAACTGTCATTTTTGGTTTTTATCTTGATTTCTTCTGATAGGGAGACCTTGGTCTAAGTTAATTTTCCTTTTCTGATTCTTGGGTTCCGTTCTGCTTCTGAATTGATCCGCATGGGCCTGTACATTTTATCCATTTTTCTTTAGTATTGCTGTCTTGTGTCCTTCCTGCACTACAAAGTTCATCTTCTCTGGATGAGATTCTTTGTCTTTTTTATACCATACACTTTCACTTACTGAAAATGACATTGTTATAGGAGCTCTAATCTGTCTGCCCATTAATGTGGAGGAACTTTGTAGTCTGCCGGCATGTGGAATTGTCTTATAGCTTAACAGTAACCTTGGTAAGTAACTCTCTATATTATCATTAGATGGGGAAAATAATTTTAGCCCCATTTTCACAGTCTACACCATTTGTGATTCCATTCAATTGTAGGTGGTAAGGTGGTATTTCATATAGGACACATCCAATATGCTTTAGCCTCAAGCACAAACATTCCTTGCAAAATTTGGCTGCGTTATCTGAGACCAAAGTTTTAGGCACCCCATTCCTTGAAAAGATTGTTCTTGATATTTGTTTTACAGTGGTGGCTTTTCTGTCAGCAACCTTAATTACTTAGGCCATCTTGAAAATGTCCACTAAAATTAAAAATAGCCCTGTGCTTTTTAATATGGGCATGATCCATGTGTACCCAAGCCCATGGTTCTTTTTCTTTAGGCCATGAGTGAATTTTGTTTTGCCGAAGGTTTTTTTTATTTCAACACTTTTTGTGCACCTTTTTATATAGTCTTCTACATCTCAAGAATATTCTGGCCACCATACTTGTAATTTGAATCTCATTTGTTTCGCTGTTATACCATAATATACATCAGTGTGGACACCTTTTAGTACTTCTTTAAACTTTGTGGTGGTATTATATCTCCATTGCATAATATGCCTTTCTCTACAGTTAACTTATGTCTTGATTCTTTGTAGGGTCTTTCTGCCATTGAACAGTTGCTCCATGTGTTTCTTTTTATTCTATTTGAAATTCTACTTAACACTGGGTGTTGTATGGTTTCCATTCTGAAACAGTTTAGGGGTAACATGTCCTTTTCAATACAGTGCATTATTTTATCTTCCAAATTTTCAGCTGTTTCTAATTTTTTAGTCAAAATTTAGTCAGTATAGCACATCCACATGTGGAATAGTGTTCCCCTTTATGTATATGATGTCAAAGGCCATGTGTTTTATAGCCCATCTTAAGATTCTAAAAGATGTGACTTTTGGTAATTCCTTTCTGGGGTTAAATATAAACTGTAAAGATTTGTAATCTGACTTTGACAAAAATTCGAGTATTAATTGTAGTGACTTCTTTAAATTTTTAATCAGTTTCTGTTTGGTTATATGCTGATTTCAGGTCAATCCTGGAAAAGTATTTTATTCTTGCTAATTCATGACTTGCCATTTCTATATTAGGTAATGGGAATGAATCTGAGCATATCTGATGATTCACACCTACTTTGTAATCTCTGCATATCCTTAAATTGCCATTGGGTTTTCATATCGCAACAGTTGGTGAAGCCTAACTGCTACCACCTTGGGTAACTTTCTCCAATATGCCTTGTTCTACCATTTTGTTTAGTTTTGCAACTGCCATGGGTAGAATGTGAATAAGTATTTTTCGAGATTCAAAATAGATTGGATTACTATTTTCTTTTAGATGAATACTCGCTTTATATCCTTTCAATAGTCTTATGTCAGGTTCTTCTGACTTTATACGGTTTATTAATTTCATCATATCCAATTTTAAAATGTCTATTCCAGGAATCCATGATTCTTTGTGCATTCTACAACAGTGATGGAAATAATCTTAAAATAGTTTCTTGAAAGTTCCTTCAAAGGAGCTTAGAAATTTCTTTACAGATGCATCAAAATGTTTTAAATTAAGATTACTTTTTCTTAATTTGGGTTTTACCCATTTTTCCCAGAAATTCCTTGGGATCAAAGTAGCATCATTTCCCATGTCAACCTGCATGGGAAAAGTTATGTAACTCAATTTTATGGTCTCTCTACTTTTTTATCAAATATACTTCTGTATTTTCAGTTTGAGGGTTTATACTTTCTACCCTTTCTATTTTCTTTTTGTATCTGCACAGATTGGAAATGGTCTTTTCTTTTAAGTGTAAACATAATTTTCCTAAGGCCGGACATTTGTTTTTGTTTTTTTCATGTTCTTTGTTGCAATATTTGAACTTAATTCGGATTTCAGTTGTGTTGTATGCTTACAAATTGTTTTTAGAATTATTAAATTCATTAATTCTAATTACTGCAAGAATTTTACACTTGATTTTAAATTCATATCATTCACTTGTAGCCATTCTAGGATCTTATGTTTGTATGTAATGTCATACATGCCTTCAATTAATCTTAGAAGGATCAATTCATCTTCTATAGACATTTCTCTCAAACCCAATTTTTAAAATTTGCAATATCTTGATGCTTCTTTAAATCTGTGTAGATATTGCAATGCAGTTTAATTTGGGTTCTGTCTATTTTCCAGAAAGTTTGCAATAACCATTTTTTTTTGTGTTGCTTGTTTCTTTTAATAATGGTTGAAATTTCCTCATATATTAAGTCTTCCAGTATTTTCAGGTACACTATAATGGATATCTTCTTTATGGCTTCAAATCCTGCCAAAGCCCAAAACAAATCGGTGATTTCATTCTCCCCTATGGAGGTTTTCTTGTCTTTCAGTTTCTTTACCCTAGCCAATGCTGCTAAACATCTAATCCATGTCTCTATGTGCTCCAGTTCATCCAACACGCTTACGAATCCTATTGGTGATGCCATATTGTTATGAAGTAGAGTACTCTCCAGAATAGATATTGTCAGGTCAACAGATGTTTGCTCAACTGGCATTTTCTGTGGCACACTGCTTTTATAGCAGTATCTCATTTACATACAATATTACAAGAGGGATATTTGCTTCTTTTATTCATTTTTGCATATTAAAATATATTTTCTTTTTTTTTCTGTCAAGATGGCTGATGCTAACCTCCAAGGAGAGTTATTCATTGCACTTTCTTGCACTAACATTTTTCCAGTGACATGAGAATTGGAATGATTATATTGAAACAATTGCATCCATCCATGCATTGAATATTGCTGCCACTTCTGGTCTGGTGCTTCAATATATTTAGAGATTCTTGATAAAATCCAAAGAAGAATCTGCAATGTTATTTGTCCTGACCTAGCATTCCAGCTTCAGTCACTTTCCAACCCCTCTACTGTATCTTCCTTTTTCTATAAATATTTTTATGGTAATTGTTCTGATGAGCTTTCTTCTTTGTTATCTCAACTTTACAAATTTAAATGCAGTACTAGATTGGCAGATAGGTCTCATCTTTTTACACTTAAAATTGCTGGATATAATCATAAGTTCTTTGTTAACAGTTTCTTCTCTCACACTTTTCACTTGTGGAACTCTCTTCTGGCTTCTTGCTTTTCAGTTAAGTCTGCATTTACATTTTTGAAGATCAATGCCAATCGTCATCATCTGTCTCCTTAATTCTGTTTTTTCATTGGCCTCTCTCTTTAATGTTATTTCTTATATTGATGAGTTAGAAGCCATTGTCAAAATGCAAAATAACAAAAACAGAATTAAGTTTGCAGTGAGAAGAAAAATGTTCAAAAAGGATGAAACAGCAACAGTCATGCAAACAATATAGTTAAAGCAAATCGAACAAGTAAAAAGGCAAAAGAATTCACCAAACTATGAGTTGGTGTTTGTACACAAAACAAGGTCGGACAAGTGAACACAGTATGTCTGTCTGGTAGTTCAGGCAGATCTGGATGGAGTCCTGTCAAAATGTAAGCTGTCCCATTTTATTGGCTAAGAAAAATATCCCAGCATGCATTCTGTGTCCTTCTGACTATAAGAGGGGGTGGGGGAAAAGTTTTGCAATCATTCCCAGGTGTTGGGAAATCAGCATATATTCTTTCAAACTCAGTAACCACTTGTGTCTTAATGGCTTTATTGTCTTGTTTGGGGTGAAATTATTTAGAAAAAAAATTACTGGTCAAGAGTGTGAGAAGAGAAAAGGCATGAGATAATGGATTTGGGGTATTTCCATAATTCTATTTAGTTTTGTACAATCATTGAAGTCTATAAAAATATTTTTTAATCAGCTGTTTTCATTTTTCAACCTTGTATAATTCTGCTACAAATAGTAGCTTTTCCCAATTCCAGTTCTGAAAGCTGTTCAGTGCTGGTGGTTGGATTTTCCTTTGCCTTGTGTTTTAAAGCCTCATAATTGACGCTGGCTTTTATTTCATGGTACAAATTACCACTCAAAGTACTTAAAGCAGTTTGGGCAATATAGTTAGGTAAGGTTTCAATTCTTTCCACATCTAAAACTATCTTTAAGGACTTTTTTTTATAATGCTTCACAACTGCCAGATTTTCACTTTTTGTATCTGCCATTATAACATCTGCAATGAAAGGTACAAGTGAATAGTATTAATAAGGATAATAGTAATAATAATATACTGGAGTTCTACTAAATAGTCTTTAGATGCATATATGAAATTAAGCTTTAGATCAGCATTTCTCATCCAGTGCACTAATGTGCCCTGAAAGGTAGCCAGATGCACCCCAAGTTAACAATTTATGAATTATTTTTATATCTAAAAAAAGTTTATTTTTAAAAAGCTTGAGGCACAAGTACCTGGCTTCCATGTCTAAGTCAAGTCTTTGTCATTTGATATTTTAAACTAGATGCTAGATCCCTTAATCTTTAAGGAGTGTGTAAACTTTTCCCTTTTGCCTTCCTTAAAGGATTTAAATCCATCATTATCAACCTCTCTAAAAACCTAAAGGTAAATTCTTCATAAATCCCTTGAAATGAAAACTGTACTTTGGAAATGCTAAGCTAAAATTTCATATTTTCAAATTTCATTACAAATTTTTCCTTATTAAAAAGTGTGCCCCTGAGTTATTCTACAAGTGTTCCCTGAAATAAAAAAAAAAAAAAAAAAGTTTGCAAAATACTGCTTTATAGTAAAGAGCTGTAAAAAAACAATAACAAAACAAAAACAAATGAAATAAAATACTTGTAACAAAGAAGTGCTACAGAATTGTAATGGATGCAGTTGCTGTTGGTCACCAGTTTGTAGCAGGAGGAGTTAAGACTTGTTGCTGATGAGGATGAAGTCTTTGAAAAAAAAAATGAATTCAAATTTTTAAAAGAAATGAATTTCGACACATGGAGGATTTTTATACATATATAAAGAACTACACTGCTCAAAATGGAAAAAAAAATATTTACATGTGTACTAATAGTTAAAAATGGAAAGAAAACATTTATCTAAGACTTAGTTGGGTAATGTATATTCAGGTGTGTGATATCCACATGACTGGCTAGCTGAGAGAAAGAAATCATCCCCCCACCAGCATTTATAATGAGACTTTTAACAAAATTTCAATTCAACACTTGCTATCTGACCCTAGATTTTGAAAATGACCAGAAGTTTCATTTAAATCATCCAATATCAAAATTTAAGAAAATATCTATACTCATTTGATTCCAAACAGGTTCTGTTCTTTTTATGTAAATAAGAAAAGTTAATTAAAGAAAAAAAAAAATTAAAAAAATGGCTATCCTTTACTTTACGTTTTATAGTTATATTGGGAAATTGCTGCCTGAAAACACACACAAAAACATTTTCTCTCTTTCTGTCTGTCAGAAAGAAATAAATAAAATAAATTTGTCTTCTGAGGTTAAGGAATGAAGGGAAAATGTTTTCAAATCCACTGTTTACAAAACCTATTCATAGGCAAAGAATTTGTGATTGTGTATGTTGTGTGTATGGAGATGTGGAATTTGTATATCCAACAACAAACTCTTGGCACTTTTCTGACCTTTTATGAAACAGAAATTGGGCATGAATACTGAAAACATTTTAACAGTCAGATCATAAAACAGACACTTGTAAGCTTGGTGAAGCCCTTATTGGTAGGATGACTCAAATCCACAACATTGTGATTGAGTGAATAAGTTCAACTGTGAAATGTCTAGGTCAAGGTTGCTGATGCCTGTCAGATTTAAATATTTCAGAAGATCTATGTTAGGAGGTAGTAAACAGTTCTCTGTCCAGCCCACTTCTTAGAAGCTGACCAAATGACCAAATATCTAAATTTAAAAAAAAAAACAAACATTCTTTCTTGGTCAGACTGTGAATTTTTTTAGCACCTTGTTATAAATGTCTATTCTCAATATAGGCACATACATATCCATATGTTAATCATTTAGTTTAGAAGTTTTACATATTTATGAAGGTTATTTTAAATATATTTTTGGTAACTTGCTAAGTATTTATTTATTTATATATGTTTACTAAAGTAATACTAAAAGTATTGAGAGAGTAAAGGCATGGTGGAAAAAACACACAATTTATAATGATACTTTAAAAAAAATTCCAAATTCAGGATTTTCTTAATCTGGTTAGAGGAACCACTCCCTGATTGACCATGTTATCAGAGGTATAGCTGTACTCACAACTCTTGGCCAGTTGTGGGTCAGTGAAGCTATTTAACCCACAGATAGGGTGATGGCTATTGACTCTGCCAACTTCATCTGTCCTTTAATTTAAAAAACAAAAATTAGCTACTTAAAACACTTGATTTTCTTTGTTTCGCTCAGCTTTTTCTTCCAGAATCCTCTCCCCCCCCCTCTAAACATGATTCATTCTAGTTCAAAACTTGGGCATTTTTTTGCACCTGCAGTAGCCAGTTTTGTGTAAGGTTCTTTGACGTTTGGAGATGATAAATTCAATAGATATAGAATGTCTATTCTTTTTAATAAAATTTGTTCAAAGTAACAACTGCTATGTAATATCTCTCTTTCTCTCTATCATACACACCTCTCTATCTTTCTGTCTCTGTCTCTCCATCTCTGTCTCTCTCTTTGTCTCTCCATCTCCATCTTTCTATATCTTTCTCTCTCTATCTCTCTCTCTCTCTCTCTCTCTATATATATATATATATATATATATATATATATATATATATAATAAAAAATACACACACAGTTGTTGGACTGTCCCATTCAACCAAAATCAGTATTATTTGGTTACTGAAAGACTGTTTTCTGGAAGTAATTCAGGTAAAGAACTATTCCGCATTCATATGCGCATACACACTTAAAGGGTGCTCTGAAGTTATGCCTCCTAATTTTCACGAAACATACAAAACACAGGGTGAACAATAATATTCTTGGATAGAGCAAGTTTTCATCTACAAAATGTTATTTTTCTAAATATTTAACAGTATAAATTTTCAAGGAACTCTTCATTTTGCAGGTTGACAGTTGTGCAGTGCCACCTGATGTGTTACATGTCACACAATGTAAAAGCACATTACCCAATACCTAACTGTGATCACATTCATTATTTTGTCTCTATAAACATTCGGCATTTATTGATGTATACAAGTGGATGCAATTTTTTTCTGCATGGAAGAAATCAATAATGCATGTCTGCTCTAGGCACACTTTCTTGTCAGAAGGCATTTTGCCATCTGTAACAAGGCCAAAATAAATAAGTTTTTGGCAGGAAAGATCAGTCTCTACTGCCATACCACAAGCATTTGCTTCTGATATCTTGAGCCAATATAATAAAATGGGAGACATTACTTTCAGAGTGGTTTGTACACACACAATGTGCCAGGTATTTGAGAACACCTTTCACAGGTCATTAATGGAAGATGATCTAACATAATGTTATTTGGTATGAGCCAAATTTTATAACATTTTCATTTCTCTTTAAGATGTATTGAGAGCATTAACATTGCGTCTTCTAATCTAACACAGGAAATGAAAAGGAACTCTGTGGCACTAACCACCAACCACAGCTATTTAGGGATAGTGAGCCTCTTGAAAGTGGCCAATTCCTTCAGTTTCAAGGTTAGGAATGAACAAGAAGCTTCTGCTAGAGTTGATTGTTTATATCCAAAGAAAGAAACCTTTTAAATGGTTAAGGGTCCTAAGAAAAGCAATTGTTGTCTCTCAGACCCAGCAAATGAGTACTGTTGCCAAGTAGCTCAAAGTGAAAGTTCATTATTGAAACATGTAGTGTATGAAGATATCAGGTACAAGTCTTATATTTATGAGGAGAGGGCAATTCATGTCTGAAAAGACCTGGAAAAGGTGTCACCCAATTGAAGCATTTGTTGAACAGGCTCGAACATCCTAAGGAGCTTGATGTGCTCTGGTAGAATTTCAACCAGTATTGGAAGGTGTAAAGGAGGAATGACAGGTGGCTCTGTGTTAGTCATGTCACCTCAAACATATGGTCTACTATGTCTGAGTGTCATTGAGAGAGAACCCAACCAGCCACTGCACAGTAGAAAGGAGCTGTTCAAGGCCAACATTATGGATGTGATGGCCTGCTATCACTTCCAAGACAGAATCAAAATTGTTCTGGTTTTATTAAATAATTTTTTTCTTTTCCTATGTGGAACGTGTAAATAAAACAAAAAAGAAAATTATACTAATTCTTTCTTTCTTTTTTTTTTCTTTCTTGTGTACCCTGTGTGTGTATGTGTTAGAGTAAAGCCACAGTTGAAACCATTTTACAGTAAACCTTTACAGACATTAATATATCTGTTCGATAATACAAAACTATGTAGTATATTTATCTGTTGTACATCTGTTGTGGTACGATCCACCTAATTTACATAGTGGAGTACCGACCATATAAATATGGGTTGGTACGGGGAAGACGAGGAAGGAAGTAAGAAGAGATCCAATCCAGAGACTCTGCCCGACTGCGATTTAGTCAACCCATTCTACAGGAACAGTCTTCCCAAGAATATACCAAAACTAACTGTAAATATTGTGTACCTTTTCCTTGTTTCAATACATTTTGTTTACGTACATTTTGTGTTATATTATTATTATTCCATGCTTATCCAAGCTTCAACAACATCCTTACAGCTGTACACTTGAGAGTTTTTTTTTTTCTTCAAACTTTTCACCCCAAGCAAGGTGGGAGTGCCCCTGGCATGCAAGGGGCTACAGAAAGTGGGAGAAAGAGTAAAGAATGTTTGAAAGAGTAAAGGATGAAGAGAAGGACGGGGAATTAGATCAAGGCATCTGGAGATGTTGATTGACATTACATTGAATAGTTGAAGATGAAATTTTTATGGTAACAGGATGTATTACATGAAAAATGAAGATGCTTTATGCCAAAAATATAGCAAATCATCTTCTTTATATGTAAGGTGCATCAAACAATAAGTACATTAAGTTCTTTTTCTTTTGTTACCTTTCTTTGGATAGCTTTAATTCTAATCATTTAAAAAGTGAAATTCTTTCTTATCTGTTACAATCAGGTGTATTAATTGAAGAAAAAAAAACTCATAGCTTACTCAGGTACAAGATATAACAAATGTAATCATAAAAATTACTTTAATTCAGTCATCATATATTTTACACTTGAAATAGCTAGATGTAATTATAAGTTCATTATTGGCATTGTCATGGAAAACTAAGTTATGCTAGTGCACCTCAAATTTATTCTCTTACATAGGAGGATACATTAGATATTTCTTGCTTGTGGAACTCTCTTTTGGCTTCTTGCTTTCCAGTCAACTTTGATCTTCAAAAATTTAAATGCAATGTCAATTGTTATCTTCTGTCTTTTTATTTACTGTTCTTTTATTGCTCTTTCTTCTTAATAGTGACTTTTTTCCTCATATTCTCTAACACTCAGTTAGCCTTTGCATCTTAGTGGCTCTATTGCCTTGCTTGAGTGTAATGATCAATATATATATATAATATATATAAAATATCAAATTTTAGATATAACTAAAAATATCTGTAAAAAAAATATGAATAAAGACACAAAAGGAAGAATTTTCTTAGTCGATATGTTTCATAATCTGAAGGACTTAATAAAATAAGGATTTTATTTTGCAACAAGTATTCATAAACAAAAGTAAAAATGTCTGTTTTTTTTTTTTTGTTTTTTTTTTCAAAATAAAATCTTTACATTTGTCTTGATAAAGTCCATCAGAGGAGGAAGCACATCAGCTATGATAGGTTTTCCTTTTATTATATAAAGTCGTTTTACCCATCTCCAGTAATGATAAACACAAATTTCTAAATAACATAACTTTTATTTAATCATCGTACAATTATAATTTCAATATAGCAGTTAAATTTTCTTTAGTTTCATTGGTATTCACATGCTTCGAGTGCCCACTCCCCCCCCCATCTGTCTGTTTTGAAATCACTTAGAAATTTGTGTTTATTATTATTAGAAATGGGTAAAGTCATAAGTAATTTTCATTTTTAGGAACTGATTTAATGTCTAATGTATCATCCTAACTATGTAAGAGAATAAATTTGAGGTGCACTAGCATAACTTAATTTTCTATGATAATGCCAATAATGAACTTTAGCATACCAATTATGTTTGTTTGGTGTTTTTAATATGATAGCTGTTAAGCACTCTGTTAAAATGGTCTTGTGTGAAAAGGAAAAATGGGCTGAAATGGTGATTGCCAAATGCAAATTGAATCAAAATGAAGTGCTGATTGCTTGCAGTTTTAAGGGTTTATAATGTCCACTTTAAATGGTTTGAATATATATATATATATATATATATATGAGCATTGTGTTTCGGTATATATTTCAGAGATATATATGTACATCAGTAAGATGAATACTGAAAAAAAAAAGCATTTATTTTGCACAGCAGATTCTTTGTTTTTTTCCACATTCTTTCTTGTCCATGTAGTTGATCTAATGCCTCTTCATTAATCACATTATGTCCTGGGCATGATGTTAAACTTCATCCACATTCTGGGCATAAACTAAACTGCAATCATGGTTTGTTTTTTTTTTTTTTTTTCACAAAACAAATTCACCTATAACCTAGGTTGGAATTTAAATTACTACAAGGCATAGTATAGAAAGCAAGATGGATTGAAAACTAATTATTTGTATGAGGAAAAATCCACCTACATGCTGTCAACTTATACGTTTATACCTAGGATGGTGCCTTCCTGAAAAATATAGTTTTTCCATACAAGCAATCTATTTAAAAAAAAACAAAAAAAACACAGACACCTTTAAACTACCAATAAAAATAATAATCCACAAACTGTTTATACAAAATCTATGCCTAAACTACTTGTTCATACAAAATACCTATAAAATTGCGATTATATACAGTGAATCCTCTTTATTTGCAGGGGTTAGGGACCAGAACCAGCTGTGAATAGTTAGAATCTGCAAATACTTGTACCCCCCCCCAAAGTACTTATAAGTACTTATTTTGATTGTTGAAACCCCATATACCTTAAGCTTTCATCCTAAACACTTTAAAAACATTTCAGATTCTTTTAAAAACATTTTTGAAAAATAGTATTGGTGACCTTATGCTTAGCGCAAATTTTCTTGCATACGTACAATAACCATTTTTAATTACACATAGATCAATACAACCATTGAAAATACAGTATAAAATGTGTGTCACAAGACATAAAATACAAAGCTTAAAACATTTTCTAAAAACAGAACTGTGATGATGACCCCAGATTTAGCATAAGCCACTTTTAAGACCCCAGCCACAGCCCCTAACAAAGAATAACCGTTATGTTTAAGTCACTTAAATAACAAGAAATTAATCCAAGAATATTTTTTTTTTCTTCAGAAAAACATGAATATTTGGGGTTTCTGCAAATAACAAGTACATATGCTCTAAAGAAAAATCTAGAAATGTGTGAAACCATGAAGGCTGAAAAGCGAATAGGTGGGGGCTCACTGTAAAGCACAAATTTATGAAAACTGATTTCCAAAAACTACAAATCCTTCTCAATGGGACTACCTGATTGCCATAGGTGGTGACCTGTGACACCCAGAGAAGTTGTCCTCATGACTCCTGACCTGGTATAAGATAGCCAGGAGTTTCCACAACATGCCACTTCAGTCCCAGCCTAAGATAGACGGGTGGATGGAATAGCCCAATCCAATCCAATCAGCTAGTTACATTGTGGCAAGATCTAGTTGTGAGGAAAGAGAATGGTTATGATGTGGCTGTGAATCCTTGCATCATACTATACTTGGATAGATATGGTGGGGGAATGCAGGTCACTTTCAGCATGACTATACTGGCTGTGTAGCCCTGGTGGATCAGATTAGTTCCACCTGATAGCATCCCTTAAGAAAGAAACCCAAGGCAGGTGGGGAGCAAAGATGGCAAATACAAAAACAAAATTATTATATGTTTAACTCATATAAATGATCCAAGAGACAATGCAAAGATTCTGAAATGGAATGTGACAATGAAATGTCAGAAAAAAAAAAAAACAATTTCAAATTTTCATTAGAGTGTGAAATAACAAGTGTTACCTTTTTGTGTTACAAAAACAGTTAGTAAAAAAAAAAAAAAAAAAAAATAAAGATAAAAATAGCACACTTCTAATTCAAGTAAAAACCAAAAAAGACACAGAAAACATACTAAAAATCAGTCAAATAAACAACATAAAAGTAAAGGCTTATCCCCATCAATTTCTTAACTACTCTAAGGAAGAAATAAAATGCTCAAAACTGTCACTCTGCTCCCTGGAAGAAATCAAAAATGATGACACCCAAAAAAAAACAAAAAGAAAACCAACAAGACAAAACAGATGTCAAAAAATTACAAATAAAAAGAAATGGTACACCAATAAATACAAACATATACATTTTTACATTCAATAAACCTCTTCTACCAAAAGAAATAAAAATAGGATCTGCAATATCCAAGATAAAGCCATACATCCCTAATCCCTGTAAATGTCACAAATGTCAGAAATTTGGCCATCTACAAGATCAATGTACAAGAGTACGAGTTTGTCAAAGATGTGAGAAATTTGAGACTGATCATGAAGAGTCACCCTGTTAAAGCCTCCTTAATGCCCTAACTACAAACAAAACCATTCGGCAGACTCTATAGAGTGTAACATTTGGAAAAAGGAAAAGCAAATGATAAGTATAAAATATACACAAAATATCTTGTTCCAAGAAGCTAGAAAATGGGTCAAAACTAACTCGCTTCCAACATCATACACAAATACTATTAAAATAACAAATCAACAAAATGATATACAAGGGAACAACACAATAAGAAGCAACTCTAATAAATGAATAAAAAAAAACAGTAATAGAACTACTAAAATTTAGTATACTACACATAAACCAAACACCCATAGGAAAAAAAAAATCCTATCCTGTCAACCTCAAACAAAAAAGAATCTGTAAGTACAAAACAAATAACTCTGAAAACCCCAATCCAAAGTAGCAATAAATAGAACCCTTCAAACATTCACAAGAGAAACAAAAAGGTTCATAAAAGAAATAACACAACCCAGTATAAATCACTAAAGAATCAAGAGAAATGAACATAGACGAACAAAACTCGATAATCTCACCTCAAATAAGAAAATGGTCATCATCCAGACTAAGATCGCCAAAAGAATCTAGTGGAAAAAGCAAATAAGATCAGACAAGCAGAAACAAAAGAACATGAAGAACAAAATATGACAAGAAACAAAGTGCTAAAAGACCAGAGAACATAGAAATTATTGAGATTTCACCCACTAAATATGAACCAGTCAAGCAAAAACTCATAACACCCTAATACATAAGTATGATGAAAAAAAAATTATACTGTGGAATCATTAAGGTTGGAAAAAAAAAAAAAAAATTATTACCAGCAACTGAAAAAATAAAGTACCAGCAATACATTTTGGAGAAAAATTACCAGGAATACATCTTTGAAAAAAAGAAAAAATATTACCAGCAATACATTTGACTCTTGACAAAAAACTGCTTTACAAAAATACATCAATAAAAACCAATCTACAAACTGATTTCTTATAAAGAATACATATTCTATTCATACAAATATATCCTAAAAATTTTGTCAGCATTAAATAACCCATTGAGGTTGATAAACTGTAAAACCAAACCATAATCACATTGCTATGACGTTATACAGTGAAATTTTCAGATCAGAATTCTGCTTGTTACTGTGTCAGGCTATAGACTTATTACTCCTCTTTTAGACACATAAGTACATTCATTTCTGAGCAGGACCAATGAGCACCTTATATATATATATATATATATATATAGTCATCCACAGACTAGCTGTATCACAGCTCATCTATGCAGCGAGACATCTGATTGCTTCAAGCTGGGATTGAAACCTCGCTGATTTGGCATCAGTCAGAGATTCTACCCACAAGCTATCATCACAGAGCAGAAGGGAAATGTTAATGTTTTTATTATGTGAAAGACGTCAGTAGCTAGGAGAGCTTGATTTGAGTAGAAGAGCATTGCATTAGCAGCAGCAGCCACTGTTTATAAAATCACCCCTTCCTCTCTGAGAGCTCAATCAAATTATTTTGAGAGCATATATATATATATATATAAATAAATGCTCTGAAGATTGCTTGAAGTGTGAAACTGACTGTCAACATACAGTGTTAATTCCTCTGTCCACACTATATCTAAAAATGCATGATTTCTGATAGAACACTTCTCCCATTCACAGCAAATTTTAAACAATGATAAAAGTAATATTAGGCATCTCCTTATAAGGAAGCTTTCATTAACTGAGCAGCCAATGCTGCTGTTGGTTGAAATTTATAAAACATGTAAAATATAAAAAAAAAAATTAATCAGGAAAAACTGGTTTCTCAAGTACACTAAGTATTATTGCCCTTTCTGGTATTGATGAGAGCTTCATTGCTAACCTTTTGCTTGGAGTCGTGTCAAATGTCAGAGATATATATTTTAGGGGGAAAAAGTATGACAAAATGGAAAAAGTTTTTTGTGACGTGTTTCATCCTTTAGGACTTCATTGAACTAAATTGATGTTGACACTAATACAACTATATATGTGCATGAAGGAAAGGAGATGCTGAGAATTTTAATGTTTTTTTTTTGGTGGTGGTGGTGGGGGGGTAGAGATCTAATTTTGTTTAGATTGTTTTTGCTTGTTTTCATCACTTTTGTTATTAAATATCCCACACTGGAATAATAGACAATCTAGCAAGAATGGTGAAATGTAAGCACCTGTACACAGTACACAAATTTACTGTGGATGATCTTGCAATTAAAATATTTTAAAACATTTTTGTCTTAATAAATTCTTTTCTCTTTTAATTAGAGTAGTATTTTTAAAATCAAAATTATGGCCAGTCTCATTATGGTGAGCCATGAATGCAATTAGTGTGTTTTTTTTTCTTTTTTTTTTTTTTTTTTTGTAAAAGATCCCCTTTGTGTCTATATAATCTTTTATTTACATTCCTTGAGGTTTCTCCTACATATTCATTTTGGTAATTATTGCAGGTGGTGGAGTAAATTCCTCGAAGTTTTAGCTTATTTTGTTTTGTATTAAGCCTTTTATTATTTTAGAAGTAGTTGTAACAAATTTTATGTTCAGTTTAGATAAAGTCTTTTCAATTGTACTCATGATGGAATTGGTGAATAGAAAAATATATTTTGATTTGTTGGGTTTCTCAGGAAGGACTGCTTTTCTAATTTTAGATATTTTATGAGCCTTTTTTTTTTTTTTTTTTTTTTTTTGCATTGAATAGGAAATAATTAGGGTATTGGAGGAGCTTAAAAATATTTATTTCAATGTATTTCTCTCTTTGTGTATGTATGTGTGTATATATATATATATATATATATATATATATATATATATATATATATATATATATATGGTGGACTCTCCCGTCATATTCAATGTATAAGGGTCAAGCAGCTCACTTCCTAGGAATTGGCAGCCCAGAGACACCAGTACATATGATTTGATTATAGTAAAGGCTTTGTGCACAACCAACCACACTTTTGAAGGGCTGAATACAGAGACCTGGTGCACTGTATGCCACAAGGCCCCCAAAACGACCCTACACAGGTTTTGAATTAAGAGTTGTGCTTTTCCTAGACCAGTTGCCATCAAGCTATAGAACCCAGTCTGTCCGGGTATTTACCCATAGCTGGAGGGAGAAGAAAAGGATTAATACCTTTCCCAAGTGTACTAGCACGTAAGTGAACGTAATGGATTTGACTGGAATTCAAACTCTGCTCTCTGATTCCTCAAACCGAGCAGCTAATCACCACTCCACTGTGCCTCCTATATATATATATATATATATATATATATATATAAATTTTTATATATCAGAACAATATTAGGCAAAGTGAAAAAAAATTCTGTGTTACAGTTTTCATCCTCTTTTTAGAGGATGAAAACTGTAACAGAGTTTGTCAGGTTAAAAAAAAGTTTATATTTAAAAGTTTAGCATTTCCTCTCAGTACATGAATATAACAAGTGCTTCCATCAACAAAAACACTACTTTAGTCCGAAGTCCTTCTAAAGACCAAAATGCATGACATGGAATATTTTTCAACTTTTATTTATTTATATATATAATTTGTTTAAACTTTTTTTTTTTAAATAGATACTCATATTTGAGTAGATATTCTGTTTTTATTTTTATTTTTTATTAAACAGTATATTTATTTATTTACATCTACTGGCCTGAATATTTGAGAATTTTTGTTAGTAGAATATGTGTGTTTCTCTGACAAAACAGAGGATCTGCTCAAATATGAGTATCCATTTTAAAAAATACCATTTAAACAAATAAATAAAAAGTCTGTCAGATTTAATACATTTCCTAATGTATGTGTGTGTATATATATATATATATATATATGCAAATGAATGACAAAGTGGGAAAAAATTTAAGCAGTAAATTGCTTATATTATACAAATAATTATACTTGGTTGCCAGATTACCCTGAAGATCCGTTCAGGTGAAACCTAGATAGGTAGTTCCTGGCTCTTTAGGATTTATTTTATCTTATATAATATTGCACATTGAATGCTGGTGTCAATAAAATCTTAACTCAGCACCTGAAAATTGTGTTGTGCAGGAAATTCCTAGTTCTGCTACTGGCGCGTGCATATATATATATATAAGATTAAGGAAGGATAATGATCCCTGAAAATGAACCAGGCATAATATTTTTTTCCTTTTCTTCAGTGTATGCCAAATTCATTGTCTTTAACTATTTATTATTTATTTCCTTGTCTGTCTTTGCTGGTGATCTGCTCTGTTAACTTGTGCCAAGCCGCCTTCGTTCTGTTTCTCCTGTCAGTTGCTGCACAGTTGTGCCTGACAATCTTCCACCTGCTGTTGCATTTTATTGCACTCTCCCCACTTCAATACTGTCTACCTGCTGACTCATCTTTTCAAACTATACTCCCCCACCCTCTGCAAATAAGATAATGTTGTGCATTTATGTTATTTTTGTGTTTCTTTTAATACTTCTTTTTTCTTTTCTTTTTTCACTCTTCTCTATTTGTCCTATTTTTCTTTTTCTTTCTCTCTCTCTTTTGTGTACTCTTTCTTTTTCCTTGTACTCTTTCTCTCTTCTGTTATGCACCCTTTCCCTCACTTTTTCTCTTTTTTTTCTTCTCTCTAAAATATGTTTACATTGTATGTTTGAAGTTCTCAGAAAAATAAATACTAACTCAACCCTATTCATTATTATTTTTAAATTTATCATTGTACAAATAAAGTGACTGGGTCCCTTTTTGTTACACTCATGATAAGAAGTTTTACTTTGATTCATTTACTATAAATGTTTAATTTAGTATAATCTGTCTATTATACTGTACAAATTAACTTTTTATTCTTATTTTTTGCACCTGATAGAAAATGAATTATCTACATATCAGTGTTTCTCAAGATTATAGATATTCACTTTGTTTTTTTACATATTTTTAGATAATATTATTTTAAATCTTTTTGATTCTTTTTACTGGAAGTGATAGAATTTTGTTAATTTTCATAGCCCAAATCATTTCAAGATTTGTTTTTCATAAATAGATTTAAAAAATTCATATATTTTTTAATATATATAAAATAGATTTTTTATATTAAACATTTTTTGATAAAAATGCACACACACACACAGTTTATAAATGTAAGATTTTTTTTTTTATTTGTTCACTTTAAAAACTTTAAAAATTTAATCCTGCTATTATTTTTTTTCAGAAAAATACACTTAAAGTAAAAATTATCTTAAGTTAAAGTAACCTAATATTAGAATTTTAATACAAAATACAAAATTGTTGAAGAAAAAAACAGTTTGAACATTTTCTGAGACAATTTTAAAAATAAAGATATTTTATCGATGCCATAAATTTCTGCATATATCTAAAAGAAGTCAGGATCTGGATACAGTTTACAGGTTTCATTTTGCCAGTGTTTTTCTGTTCTTGATAAATAAATTGGCAAAGGATGGTTTCTTTTTTCTTGCTAGTGTTTTTAATATTTTGTAATTAAAAAAAAAAAATGTTTCTCTTTGTAACTTTAAGAAAAACTAAGAATGAGGTCTTTTTTTTTTTTTTTTTTTTTTTTCAAATTAACTTAACACTTACCACTTACAACTGCATAGGCCAGGTAGCAGGATCTGAACATATCTGACCCCACATGCTTTTGCTTGCTGGTTACCTGCTTTCTTTTTTATTATATACATTTTCATTCATAAAACCACTAATTATGCAGATCTGATTTGACTACATGCTTTACTGTCATCTGACCATGTGTATCATTGCCACAAGCCATAATATTCATTATACTCTTCTCTAGAATTTTTATTATTAATTTTTGATTAAGTTTTCTTTGCCTAAATAGTAGTAGTTGTAATAACTTTATAATAGCTTTATGTAATAATTGTTGCCTAAATAGTAGTTGTAATAACTTTATAATAGCTTTATGTAATAATTGTTGCCTAAATAGTAGTTGTAATTGCTTTAATTTGTTCAAATTTCTTAGCAGAAACATTATCGTTAATATTTGACTAGTTTTCCTCTTATTTATTTATTTATTTTTTTTTTTTTTACACTACAATGATTGCACGTGTCAGATCAGAAATAAAAAAATCAAAATGTGTCTTGTTTGGTATAACTTTATGACACAATAAACAGTAATATTATATTTTCTTTTCTTATATTTTTTTTATTGCTTTTTTAAAAATAAAATTCTAGGTATTACATGACCCCTAATTTAATATAGGTAGAATAGGATTACTTGCAATTGATGTGAGACCTTGATACTTGCTTACAAATGTTTACTTAATCACAATAACAGTTTTACTGTTGATCTAGCTAAATGCAGCCATCAGTTCTATTTTTATAATTTCTCTCTTTGCACTTCTCGCCTGTGGGACGCATTTCTGAATTATTGCTTCCCTGCCACCTATAATCTTCAAAAATTTAAATACGATGCCTCGCTTCCAAAATCCTGTTGCTTTGCCCTTTTCCTCACTTCTCATCACTCAAGTTTTCTTATGCTTTTTCACTCTTTATAACCTCGTGGTATTGTCACCTTGCTTGAGGTGAAATGATTGAAAAAAAAAAAAAAAAAATTAGTAAAAATGTGAAAGAGATAATGAAAAGACAAACCTTACTAAGAACCACAAAGGATAGGAAGTTTCAGAGAGCCATGATCACCAGTGTTTTGTAGGGGCACAGCACATAGAAGAATCACCATTTGAGAACAGGACATTTTTAAATGATGTCATATCAGCAAAATATCTCATCAGCTGCTCCAGAACAGTCACTATCTACAAATTGTCTTGACTATCCCATTTGCTCTTAGAGTAAGAAAACCAAGAACGTAGAGATTTATCAGTTAAGGAATCAGTTGATTTCATTTTTTTTACCAGATTGGAGTACTGATCTTTGAAATAATGAGCCATTGTTTGTTTTTTTTGTTTTTTTTTTTTTGTTTTATGACCAGAAATGTAATTTACCAAATTTTCTCTAATGTTAAATTTTTTGTTGACTTAAACATTTTTATTTTTTATTTTTCAGGTCCTCTTAATTGATAGTAGGTCTTTTCTGGAATTTAACACCTGTCATATACGCCATTCTGTCAATGTCTGCTGTTCAAAGCTCGTTAAAAGGCGCTTACAGCAGGACAAGGTAAGATTTTTGCAAGAAAGGAAATATCAAAATTTATCTTCTTTTTTCTTTTTTTTTTATATTATTCTCTCACTTGTGTATGTATGAGAGAGTTTCCATAATTATCCAGGGAACCTTGGTTAATTTTAACTAGATGTTTTATGAATGATTTTTTTATGAAATGTGTATTTAGAAAAAGAAATTAATTTCTCCAGGGGTTGAATTATGAATAATACAATAGGGTATGATGATAAACTTCTCAAAGTAAATTATACTGCTCATCATCATTGAAGAAAATTCAGGGTCTGTTCAGTGATGAGTGAATGTTACTATCTTGGTTTGGAGGTACTGAATGTTACAATCTATTTTTCTTTTTTAAGACCTAGTTCAGAGTGGGGATCAGCTACCAGGCTCTGATCATCTAGATTTTTGGAAATGGTCACAGAGTAAACAAGCTTCCTGATTGCAGTCTCATTGCTGACTGGGTAACCCCACAGAAGAGTGTCTATTCATGCATGTGCAGTAATTACATCTTTGATGGGTTACCAAATTAAATTGAAGCTGCACAACCAATTTTCTGAGATGTTCAAAATGGCTGGATACTTTCCGGACAGACAGTATACCTCACTCACCATATATGGAGTGTTTTCTATTTGGAGCTAGATGCAGATGGTCAGAGAAGGGAATTTGGTCATTGGGTTATCATGGTGTCATCTAATAATATTACCCAGTGTTATGAAATGGCATTGGCTGGAAGAGCAAATAAATCTGGGTTTGTTTACAAGTAGATGGCCAATATACGGGCCAAGAACTATTTTCTCTTTTTCTCTGACCTTTTAAGGGCATGCAGCTCCTTTCCAGCAAGAGGGGAAGTAACTCTGATTGGAGTCCAGGGAAGCTCAAATGCAACACATTTAAAACATGAGATTTTGTGAAGTCAGGAAAACAAATATTGATATCCTTCATGAGTGGCCTGGATTAAATGTCTGTTATTGATTGAGACATTTCAGTGGATAGGTTAACCAAAATCTCTCCTGATAATGCAAAAACAACCATTTGTTATTCAAGAGGAAGGTTATAATTTTTCCAAAATCTATGGGGTGAGTTTGAAAATACTTATGTATTCAAATGCATTTTTATATCTTACTATTTTATTATAAAGTGTATAATAAACTATATTTATTTCTCTATTATTCTAAAAACCGTGGCTGTGAATATGGGTCCCTACAAAAAAGTTCCCAATTGGACCCCACTTAAATTGGTTATGTCTCTTCACTCTTTCATTTTATTTTTTCTTTGCTTTTTGTATAACCTTATGCCAGACTTGTCAAAAGTAGGTCAAAAGAACCAATCATAAAGAGAGGTTTGTTTGAGAAAAATGGTAAAAAGTAATGTGAAATTCACAGAAGTTAAATATAATAATAGGAACTGCGCCCAGCTCTGGTCAACGAGGATTCACACCTGATTTCTTTTAAGGGCAGGAGAGTATAGTGGACCTCCTGTGATTGTATGGTATTTACCATAACAGCAACATTTCCTGAACATTCACATTCTTTTGTTGTTCTCTTGTGTGTATAGAATGTTGATTGCAATTTCTCTTCTAAGTGGAGTCTTTGCTAATCAAAGAATTTCCTGCTGCTTTCATATTTCTGCTTTCAATAGAGCATTATAATGTTCTCTGGTTTTAATCAATAATAGCAAGCAAGTTAATATGGAGCCTGGATGAAGCGATTGAGGGTAAGGGTCAAATGGCTGGCATCATTGGAAAGTGAACAGAATTGGCTTTTATGCTCACTATTCTGACCTCTTTGTTTGCCAAACCCTATTTTACTCTCTATTTTTCTTTCTCTCCCCACCCTTTTATCTTTCTTTATAGAGCCAGCTTTAAGTCAATAGGATCCATTGCTCCCATTTGGGATCTGCACTTCAGGGGGCCCCTGTGCTTGCTTAATTTACTCTACTCTTGTTGAGTACAAATGGCAACATATTGGAACATACTAGATTTCAGTTTTTATAGAGAAAACAAATGACTTCAGTTTTGATTTCTATAAAAAAAAATTGTTAGTCTTTACTGTTGATATTTTAAAAATATTTTTATTTGAATTAAATAATGTGTTCAAGTTCATTTTTATGACTTTCTGTTTTATTATAAATTTATAATAAACTATATTTATATCTGTATTATTATGGCTGTGAATATGGGTCCCAACAAAAAAGTTTCCAATTGGACCCCACAGCTCCTTAAATTGGTTATGACCATTCACTGTTTCATTTTCTTTTTTGCTGGCTCTTATTTTCTTTGCTTCTGTTTTTTTACTTCTTTCTCTCTTTTTACATTTTTTCAATTCACATCCATTTTTCTTTTCTGTCTCTGAAAAATAGGTAATTGAATCAATGCCAAAGAAATAGTTTTAGTTTTAATGAAGATAAATAAAATCATAGAAATTTTTGGTGATGAATAATTTTGAACATGGTTAGGGGTGGGGGTCAATTTGCTGAAAATCTTTATATGTACCAAGGCTGAACTCATGACTTCTCTTACTTCATTCTAGATTGCTTATCTTCTGACGTCAGTTGTATTGATAAGAATTGGTGACCAACTGTCCCTTGTTGGCAGTTGCTTCTCTAGAGGGAGATTCTCTTTTTTTTTTTTTAGATTTTATGTTTCTTTTTGCTTGCTTGTGTGTGTGAGTTTTCTGTTGCCTTTTATAGACAAATGTATTCTCTTATTGAGTCTAATTTAAATCATGTCAGTTTTGTACATATTCAACCATATAGCAAATACAAAATGCTTCTGCTTCATAGATGTAACATTTGTCTTTTTATTTTTCATATTCTGTACATTAATTTTTCCATAAACTGGAGCTTAGTGTATCTACCCTTTGTATGGATTGAGCTTTACTCTTTCTTATGTCAGTGATGATGAATGTCAATGATTATTATTGTTTTTTTTTTTAAATAGGCTTTAATCAGATTTGGAATTCTCTTGGATAGAAAAGTCATTTTATGCACCAGTTTATGACTTCAACAAGGCTTAAGTCTAGCTTTAATAGACTAATATAATCACAAGTGTGTGGATGCCATTATAGAGTGAGTGGTCATTATAGTGTGTTTGCAATAAATAATTACGAGAAAAAGAAAAGAACAGGGTAAAAAAATGATACAAAGCAAGAAATATGCAAGGAAAATTATCAGTAATAAGGCAAAACAACAGTTGTCTGGAAAAATGTTTATAAACTAAGAATTGGGGTTGACACACCATCAAGTTTGTATGAACAAACATAGCGTTTTGACTTCAAGGCAAGACAGATCAGGACTGAGTCAGATAACACCAAGAACTGGCTTGCTTTATTGGCTAGGAAGAAATCCCGAAATGCATTTGTGTGCTTCTGCCTATAAATGGGAAACGATAAAGTATTTTGCAATTATTTCATTATGGGATTAGAACCAACAGCTATAACTATTGCAACATAGATGAAATGGATAGAGTTTAAATTTTGGCTGATGCTGTTCATTTTTCACTTTGCATCGATGGCCTTGAGAAAAGAATGAACTCACTTGTTCCTATCCTATTGCTATATATTTTGCCATTCCCTTCTCTCTCTCTCTCTCTCTCTCTCTCTCTCTCTCTTATGTGTTTTCTTTTAAATTATGGCTTTCTTTGTTACTCTTTTTTCTTTATGTCCCTTCTGTCTCTTGCTGATACTTGTTCCTCCATCCATTGGCACAAACTTGTTAAATGGGTTACTTGCTATTTTCCTCTGCTTTCAATGTGTCCTGAGAATGTTAAATTCTCTCAGCCTTCTCTCCTCATTCTAAAGAATTTTGTCTCTCTTTCTGTTGTGTTTCACTAATTTTTCTTGGAAATATAAAGACCGTTGCCCCTCTTGAATGGTTGAGGTTCCTTATCACCAATATGGTATATCGTTTCATGTCAAGTCATGTAGTTCCTCAACAACTGACTCACCTGGAAACTAAGAACTTCTAAGAGCCTCACTGCTATGTAGGATTCTTTATATAATGTTCTACTAGCCACTACTTGTGACACTTACTGGAACAGTTTGAGAGAGAAGAGAGAGAGTGATGACCAACACTTTGATTTGTTTATGACCACTTTCCTTTTAGTTCCTATTTTTCTTAAGCCTTCCACAAAGGTTAATAGAGCAGAGAATGAGCGCTGGAGCATGTCATTCTTTTATAACTACCTTACCTGTCTCACCTGTAAAACCCATTGTCAAACTTGATAAGTAATAATTATATAGACATTGTGTGTGTCATTAAATATGGGAATGTATAAAAATGGAATGTTTTGATGAAAGATTATAGTAATGAATAAATATCTACATGTGTGTGAAATGACTTGGCTCTAAAGATACTTTCAATAATTTTGAGAAATGATTGTTATTCTCAGAGTTATAATACTACAAAATACATCATCCAAAGTGTGAACACAACAAAAGAGTTCAATTGTTTGAACACAATTGAACTCTTTTGTTGTGTTCACACTTTGGATGATGTATTTTGTAGTATTTTTCAATCTTAAAGAATGAAGGACTCTCTGGAATGAGGTCAAAATGATAAGAAAGGGGCACATCACTAGAGAGTAAGGAAATTGAATAAAGTTGCCAAAATTAACCTTACTGACAGTTATAATAATGGTGAAATTAGCAGTTTTCATCCAAAAAACATTCAACATTCATTGACTGAATCTTTTTTTTCTTTTGTAAATCCAGTTTATGGCATTGAAACACTAGTTCTCCTATAATCATTGAAGTTAAGCAATATTGAGCCTGGTCAGTACCTAGATGGGTGACTGCTTGGGAATACAAGGGGCTGTAATCTTGGATGGGCAGTTGGTGTAATGAATAATAACTTGGAATTGTTAATTGGAGAGCCAAGTTCAAATTTCAATTGGATTTGTTATATTCACTTGGGCACAAATACTCTTGTGGAAGGTAAGAATCCACATCTTAAAAGCTATAATTTAATTAGTAAAACTTGTATCACTAAATCATTGTTATCTCCTACCTCCATTTTTTTTCTGGCTTTAAATAACCTGCAAGAGGTTGAGAAGCTGTAGAAAACAAATCAATTGGTTTTTGTACATCTTTTTTTTCATGAAATTAGACTTCTCACTGTTATAGAAAATATTGATGGGAGTTTCCTTTCAAACTTGTTGCTTTTGGTATTGTGGACAGTTAATTTTGTCTAAGTCAGTTTAGTATAAATTTTTAGCTAGTTGTACATTTCTTTGCTCAGCAAAGTAAAAACTGGAGAACATCTCTGTTTATAAAAATAAGCAATTACCTGAACTTGAGTTGCTGTGAATAAATTTGGTTTTGTGAATGAGGTGAGTTATTCAATGTATTTGGCACTTAGATCTTTTTTTTTTTTTTGCTTATGCCGTTATTTGCTTGAGAAACCAACCCCAGTCTTTGTTATATGTTGTATACTTGAAGGAGACAACAGAATGAATCGTTTGGTACATATTAAGAGTAAAAGTAGAATCAGGAATTTAATATTTCGACAAATACTTTGAAGCACAGCTTTGGTTATGTATTTGAACTTGTTCTACTATCCTCCACTTTGTGACACTTAACTGTGTCAACCACTCGACAGTCACCTTCTTTTTCAAGGCTCATCTGGGCATTTCACTATGATGCTTTCCATTAAAATATCATGGTAGAATTGTTGACATATTAACTACTGGGTGGAGGATGTACAAAAGAATGGTATTCGGGATTCTAGATGTTCTCATTTGTTTTGCTACCTGCTTACCTATTAGCTGCCACCTGTTCTTATCTTCCATCAGTTGAGTGGGGTGTGAAATATATATACTAAACAAATGATCATGCTAGAAAAAAAAAAACAATTGTAGAAATCCTGACAGATGGGATGGTATTCCATGCTTGTCTTCTATGTAGACCAGGTGATGCCCAATGAATATAAACCAATATCAGTTACTGATGATATTCAGTCACCCCCCCCATGAGGGCGTCATGTGGCACAAGGCCTTTTTAATGTGGGATCTCCGAGCCTGTGGGCCCGGCCAAAAATATGCCCATTGAACCCGTATAAACGGATTCAGGGTCGGTTTATCTCCCCAAAAGAGAATCCGCCCTTCGGCATAGCCTCCTTCGGGTTCCTCCCCGCCTGAAGGCAGAGAGTTCAACCGAACTGTCGGTTCAGAAATGAACTACAGTTACTGATATTTACACACACACACACTGTAGTCCAAAAGGTTGGGGATAGCCTCTGGATTTAATAATTAGTAAGTTTTGTACTTTATTCAGCTGCTTAATTAACACCTACTATGCTAAGATGCAAAAACTATTGTGCATGGCATCCAATTTTTTTAGAGAGGGTATTACCTAAAATTTAAAATCTACCAGGTTTTATCATCAGCCAGCAAGGTAAAAAAAGAGCTAAAATTTTAAGGGAAATTTATACAGTAATGAGTTAATTTTGTTGTTGTTATTATTGAATCTCTCTCTCTCTTATATATATATATATATATAAAATTGTAGCTTCTGTCTGTTTGTTGTCAAACTCTTGCCAGGCTTTTGGAGATAGACCCCATAACCATATATATTCTGAAACTACCCAGGGTACTTGGTGTTGTAACCTAGGGAAGGTTACTGAATAGAATAATCACATGAAGGTTGGTAATGAACAATAATACTTAGGACAAGAACAACACATGTAAGATTCGCCAGCAGTGTGTAGAAGTAGCCAACTGCTAGATGTGAGCCAAGTGAATTCCACAATGAATCTCCAACTGCAGACCAACATACAGTATTTACTACTGTATTTATCTGAATGGGGACATACCCATTATCATCTGTAGGTATGCTTCAACACTTGGATAAGTATATTTCATTTTGATCAAAACTTGCACCCCCCCCATTGATTTTTTTTTTTCTCTTTTGATTTAAATTAAATTTAGATTTGAACAAGGGAATGACTCCTATCCAAAATATGGAAAGAGAAAGCCGGAAGATGGCAGTCACATCAGCAAGATCATTGAGTAATACAGAAAAGCATCATTTTTCTCGTCAAATTATAACAATGATTGAAAAATCAATCATCATTTTCTTACAAAAAAAAAATGTGTGACACACAGCAAGGCATGGGTAATTTGGCTAGTATATGATAAAATCCTTGAGTAAGAGAATATCCATCTGACCCAAAACAAATTATTTTTGAAAAATGTGCAACTTTCAATTTTTGAGCAATTCTTTGAAATCCAGAGAGTGACCTGAAACTTTTGTTGAATAGTGTATATTTTTTTCTGTATCCATTTCTTTGTAACACAGAAAATGTGTTAAGTCTGCTAGTGCTTCATGTTGCTGTTGTTGACCAAAAGCTTGACATTAACCACAATGGCAAAAGTATATTCCAGTCACTTGATAGCCAATTCTTGTGTTTTTTTATAAGATCATATCACTAGAAAAAATATATTTAAATGCGTCCTTTTGAAGCAAAAAAGAAGTTTCTTTTTACACATATATAGAAAGTGAAATTTGTGATCCAAATTCAAATTCTCACATTGCCTGCTTGAATTCACTTTTACCTAAATGCCTTTTTAAAACATAAAAAATCTCTTTTACCCTGGGCTTATGGCCATTTCATGCTGAAACCTCATTTGATCACTAAAGTTAAGCAATATTGAGCCTGCTTAGTACCTAGATGAGTGACTGCTTGGGAATACCAGGTGCTGTAAGCTTGGATGTAATGGATAACAGCTTGGAATTGGAAATTGGAGAGCAGACTTTGAATTCCAGTTGGATTTGTTATATTCACTTACATGCAAATATCCCTGGGAAAGGTATGAATCCATCTCTCCTCCTCCCAGCTATGGGTTAAATAGTAAGACTTGTACCAGAAAATCATTATGAAAAAATATTTTTTTGGCTTTAAATAACCGTAAAAACGTTAAGCCATAAAAAAAAAATCAATTAATCAATCTCTTCTCCACCCTGTCTCAGCTATGGGTTAAATAGCAGGGTAGACTGGGCTCTTGAGTCTTGGGTTGCATCTAGTTCAGCAGCAAGTCAACTCTGAATTCTAAATGGTGGAAAAGACATGACAATTCAAGAAAATAAAGAAATGGGATTTGTGGAAAGCCATGATTGCCTCTGTCCTGAATGTACTTGGCATAAAAAAAAATGACATCCATAGGTTATTTTGAATATTTAATGTGAAACTTTGTAAAAGTTTTTGAATGTTTACTGGTTGATTCCAGTCTCTGTCACAGAAAAGAATGTTAGAAATTTTGATCATGTTAACAAGAATTCTTATACAATTCTTAAACATTCTAACATTTATATATGAAATTCTAAGGTTTTGCTTCTGATGAGCACTTGGGATACAAAGGAAATCTAAAAGGTTTTAGTTAGTAAAACAACCATCACATATATAAAACACAATATGCATCCATATATAAATTGAAGTGTGTAAAATTAGAGACAGGATGTTTTTTTTCCTTCTCTCTTTGTAGAAATGGATTTAGCTAAATGATTTATGGGTGATGTAATAGGCAAAGAGTTAGTGTAGCTGTGTCTAACTATAGGATGTTGATAGGATTTAATGCTGTTATAGCCAGATCAGAAATATGGGTCATTCTATCTCAGTTTGCATTTTCAAGGTTTTTCCTTTTAGCAACAGTAACATAGATATAAGAATACAAAATTAATTCTGGACAGACACTGGTGGCATATGAAAACCATGAGTAGACAAGGTGATGCAAATAAATGACAAAAATGGTAACCATCCAATGAAGTGGAACATTGCATTATATTACTTCTCAATTCAGTACTGATGCCATTCATGAGCTTTTGTAATTGACTAACAAGGGTATCATTAAATATCCTGCTATTAGATAGTGTTCCTCACCTAGTCTAGACTATGGAAGGTCAGTGCCATTTTGTTTGATCAGATGACTCATTTTTCCAGCTCTTTGGGGTAGATCATTGTTTGTTTAGAAGAGGCTATGGATTCAGCTATTCATCAAGGTGTTGGGAAAGCTGTTGACTCAAATAGTGTGGTGTGTGTTCTGTTGTATTTCATAAAAACCTCTGGTAAAATTGAAGTGTATCTTGACATGATGTACAAATCTTGTTTTTGGTATTTGAGTTATAATGTAAAGGCCATTTTGATTTACGTATAATCCTCCTGACACCAGTTTAAACTGACACCTTCTTTTTGCCATATATCTAAACTATAATTATGAACTAAAATATTGTTAAGTCAAAATTTCATTGAAATATTTCACTGAAATATGTTGGAAAATTTTCTAAGTTTTCATCTGAAATCAAGAAAATATGTATTTAAACAAAATGGTTGCAGTTTATGGGGAAAATTATGTCAGAAGGATATAGGTTAAAGACATTATTGACAAAGGATGATTTTAGATTTTAGTTAAATATATACTTGGATCAGTATTGTCTGAAATATTTGTAATGAAGCAATTTGAACCATATTTGTGGGCATTATCAAACTCCCAGAAACTTACGTATGTTCTTTGTTTTCAACTGTTTTACTTGATGTTTGTCATGAGACTCAAGGAGTTGTAACCATTGTAAAGATCAGTAATGATTATAAACAATTTTATTTTTCTATTTTAATCTTTGTAGTTTTTTGCTATGATTATTTTAAATTTAGCATTTTCTATACACTGATCCTAAAAAGAAAATTGGAGAATAACATTTTGAGCCTAACCAGAAGTACTAATACTAGTCCATATAGAAATTTAATCACAATGTTTGATAGATGCTATTTTTGTTCTAAATACAAGTGCCTGTTTGAAATAATCAGGTCAATGGGAATTTTTAGATTGAGAACATAAACATTTCTGATTGCATAACTAATAATGCATGTTTTCTGATATTGCATAATTCTTAGAATAAAATAGTTGTGCCATGGGGAAAATTATTTTAAAAATAAGTGTGCTTTACCAAATAAACAGTGTATTAAGGAAACAATTGAAGGAGATAATTCTGTATTTAGTATGTGATGTAATGGAATAACCCAGCACTCCCATGAATGTTTACACTATAGGTAGTAAGTACCTATAAAGTCAACTGTTCTATGAGAGATGAAGGACGACAGGGAGAGAGAGTGAGTAAGAAGACACAAGCACGTCTGACCTTCCAATTAGTGGCACTCACTACTAGATTGACCTGTGTGTATAACTGTACCGTATTTCATATTGTATTTGTTGTGTACAATAAACCTTTCTTTTAGTATCCACCTGTTGTTACTTATTTATTCCCTTAGCACGGAATATAACAGTTCTGACGAGGATTGTCAGAACATAACAGTATGCAAGAGTATTGTGCTAGTGAAGATATTAAAGGCTTCAGAAATCCAACACTTTTGAAAAAGCAAATCTGTTTTGGTTGAAAGCAAAAAAAGCTCATCTATAGGTTTTAAAAGTGTGCCTTTTCTATAAATATTTTCATGGTAATTGTTATGGTGAACTTTCCTGTTGGATACCTAGACTTTATGATTTTTAAGCATAGTACTAGATTAGCGGCAAGATCGCATCATTTTACAATTGAAATGGTGTGATGTAACTAAGTTCTATGCTAATAGTTTCTTCTCTCACACTTCTCGCTTGTGGATCTCTCTCTCAGCTTCTTGCTTCTCAGCTAACTTTAACCCTTTAAACCCTGACAACCACTTTACCAGTGGTAGAGAAAAATAATTTAATACCCAGTCACCGGTTGAATTTTGGATAAACATAACATACCAATTATTTGCGAATTTTCACTTGAGAGCTCAGGCAGAAGGGTTAAAATTGTTCAGGAACACAAGGCTGAAAGGGTTAAGATTCAAAAATTTAAAAGCAGTATCAATTGTTATATTAAGTTTTGTTCTTTTATTGTCCTTTCTCCTTAATAGTAGTTTTTCTCATATTTTCTTACACTCAGTAACCTCTTGCTTTGCTTGGGATGAAATGATTAAAAAGAAGAAAAAAAAAACAAACTTCCTTCTGCTTGTTGTGTGTGTGTGTGTGTTTTTATATATATATATATATATATATATATATATATATGTGTGTGTGTGTGTGAAAATATATAGAAAATAGGAAAGAACTGGTTAGGTAAATAATCCAAAGTTCTTTAGTATTTTTATTATTTTTTAAAAATAGTGCTTTCGATACAAAAAGTAGAGCATAAATATAATTATTTATTTAAAATATGATTCAACACGCTACATAAGAGGTCTCATGTTTCAAAACAAGAGCCTAAACTTCAATATAATTATTTGAATTAAATTGAATTAAAGTAAGCTCTGTTCCATCTTCAAGCGAAATTTCTTTTTGGAATAACTTATTTCTGAAATTTACGTGTTTTAATAGCATATTCATAATTGAAATCAAAATTTCCATGGGAAAGCTTACTTTAATTCAATTTAATTCAAATAATTATATTGAAGTTTTAGGCTCTTGTTTTGAAACATGAGACCTCTTATGTAGCATGTTGGAATCATATTTTTAAATAAATAATATATATATATATATATATATATATATATATATATATATATTGTAATGAATTGGAGCATCTGTTGATTTGAGCCAAACTTTTTAAAAAAAGTCTCAAAACAAATTGAGTATATCTGGAATGATTTCCTTCCTTTTAATATGTCTCTCCATGCCATTTAATTGGGCCACTGTAAAGCAACTCAAGTGACATTTTGATTGGTCATTACTGACTCACTTAGCACTTACTCAGACTCACTCAAACCGTATTTGCTGTCTATCTATTATCTTAGAGGATAGGTACTTTTCTGTGTCATTTAGTGGATACAAAATTCGAAAATGACTAAAATTATGAGGTCAAGTAATGTGTTGATTTTTAATTATTTTTTAATGTTTAAGGATCAGCAGGACATTTGTTACCTTAATTAAATACCTTTTATTGATTTAAAAAAAAAAATTTTTTGTTAAATATGTACAGGTGATGTAATGGACTGCAGCTTGAAATGAGAAATTGGAGTGACATTCACATAATTACCTCTGGGAAAAGTATGAATCCATGTTTTCCTCTGAGATACAGGTTAAATAGTAGCCCTTGTATCTGAAACAAATCATTATTTTCCCCCAGAAATTGTTAATGCAATATTCACTTACTAGAAAGAATTATTCTTACAATCCAAAATATGCTTTGCTTTTAAGTTACTCACAAAGGGTTGATAAACTGTAAAAAAAAACAAATCATTCAAAATTAGCTTTTATTAAATAACTTATTTTTTTACTGATTAAATAACGATTTTTTTTATATTCTTTTCTGTACATACTTTTATTAGCATTGAAAATGCATTTATATTTTGCGTGTTTTTGTGCTACTTTGCATAAGCAGGGCAGCCACATAGAGCAAAGAGGCTTTATTCCAGTTGTGCCTACCACTTAACCAGGCTCTGCTTTCTGTAATGTAAAAGAAAATGGGGCTAGCTTATGATCCATTTATGTCTTTACAAGAAGTCTTGTTTAGCCATTTAACAAGAGATGAGTTTTATTATTAATATGCAGGAGTCATTTTCACAAGGTATGAAAATATAGCCTTTAACATTTTTTTTATAATTTCGGTTTCAAAAATTCTGTTCCAATTTCTTTTTTCTAACTATTCCTTGGTGCCACAAATGTATTTGCAATTCTTCCTTGAATAAACTAAACAACTCTATTCAGTAGTTACTTCTCATTCATTATATCCATGGATTTTTTCACTAGCAACAGATAAAAATTAAGCTGTTATTATAGATGGTAAGCACATCTTTGTTTTGGGTTATTATAACATCAAATTGACATAGGTCTTTGTTTTTGGTTATTGTAATGTCCAATCAACAGAGGTATTTGCCTTGGGTTATTGTAATGTTCAATCAGCAGAGGTCTTTGTCTTGGGTTAATAATTAACAAGTGAAATAATTGGATGTGCAGGTATTGTCATGGTTATCAGCTCAGAAAGAATTCAGTGAGCAGTGGTTGAATTATGGCAGTTATATTCACTTTTGCACTCATACCCTTGGGGAAAGGGATGAATCTGTCTATTCTTCCCCCCTCCAGTTTTTGTGTAAAACAGCAGGGCACACTAGTCTCTTTAGACTTGGTTACCAGCAAGTTGTTGACTTGATAAAAGCACCAACCAGCAGCCTTGGCCACTTGTGAGGATGTTTCAGCCTGTAAAATTATGCAATAACTGAATTTCTTAAGTAATGTGAGTCAGTCATACTGGAGATGGTACCTTTCTTTGTTTTTTTTTGTTTTTTAATATCGAACAAATATTTATCAAAAATGAATAATTAAGAATGCTTCATGTAAGAAATCTGAATAATTAACTAGAACTAATATATATCATCACTACAGTTAATTTTGATATTTATTTAAAACAAATACCTGAACATTGACAGCTAAACAAGTCATTAGTTGAGAATGCATCAATCTTATATAACTTGTTCGACTGAGCACATTTGGATTAGAGACTTTTGTAAATATATATATATATATATATATTATATATATATATATATATATATATATATATATATATATATAAAAGGCAGGCATACTTAAGAAAGCTGATGCGGGAAGTTTAAAAAATATTAAGCCCAAGCACCAGGAGGCCTTCCCCTATTCAGTACCTGTCCTTTGGTGGGAGGCTTGGGTCATTACCCAGTGCCTGAGGTGTCGCCAAAAGAGGAAGTACTGAGGAAACTTGGACAATTTTTCCACAGTATTACTGTTAAACCCACTTTAAACTGGCTTTGTGTCACATTTGGTACTAATCCATGTATATAAAAAGCAATATGTAGCCTCCCCTCATATATATATATATATATATATATATATATATATATATATATATATATATATATATATATATAATTATTATAATAGATTATGATAAAAACATTTTTATATTGCTACACAAAAACTTTCATGTTTTGGAACGTTAATGGTTCCTCATCGGGCAGTGGCAGATAACATAATACAAATGATTTACTTGGGAAATTTGAAAACAAATCATTACCTCTTTTGAAAGTTAAAAAAAATACGTGGGTAAACTAATGTCAGAATTAAAATATATATACTTGTGGGTATGTCTGGATTAACCAATTAAAAGTCGGATCTATGCTAAAATAGAAAGATTAAAAATAATGTCAGAGGGTGGAGGGAGGTGGGTTATAAATTCATTTCTTTATACACTGGCACTCTAGACATGTCAGCGTCAAATATAATGTAGCTAAATCCAAAGTTTAGATTTGGTGAAGTAGTCATAGAGTAACCTTGAAAAAAAAATTATTTTTAAGAATTTGAAAAAAAATTTTCTATACTACAGAAACTTCTTAAAGGGACCAAATAGATAAAGTTAAAAGAATTTTTTTTTTTTTGTGGAACTTTAATATACAATGCTAAATTATATTGAATAGGCTGTAAAAATTGGGCAATATTAAAATTGAAAAAAATTCAATAAAATTTGAGTGGACCATTATATGCTTATAAAATAATGACTATGTAATTGTAATGCATAAAATATTTATGATGAATTCTTTTAACTATATTTTAAAATGTAAAATTTAGACAATACCTACATAAAACTGTTAATTCATTTCTTTGATTTAGCAGAACTTCATTTTTAGGAAACTTTATAATATGCATTTTTTCTTGTAAACACATGGGTCATATAAGCATTTACAAATACTTATGAGTTTTACTAATTTCTTTTAAATGTCAAAAATAATTAAAAAGGGATGTTTGGTTACAGTAGGCATTGTTGTTGAAAGAAGACATGTGTTGATACCACCTCAGTTTAAAGGGATTTTTTGTACTGCCAATATAAAATTTCTTAACTGTTGGATTTTCACTAGATGATGTGGTACATTGGTAAACAATAGAATCAGTAAGGCACCCAATTCTGTAATGGACATTCATTAGGATTTCTACAATTACACAATTTTTTATCATTATTGTTTTCTGTTTTGGAATAACGATTGTTACTTTGATTTAAGTGTAGATTTAAAATTTTATTATGATTTTAATAATTTTTTCTAGATTATCTGTACAACTGTAATTTAATTTCAGTATATTTATATTAAAAATCTTGCTTAGAGGATTATTACTGGGGAAATGTTTCTCAATTAAAGTGAGAAACTTCTGCCCTAACTTAGTGCTAACCATTTGGTTAAATGGGGGTGGATACCAAATGATTTTTCTATTTTTTTTTTACTACTATCACTATTATGTTTCCTGTATTTAATATCAGGGCATTTATAGCCACTATTTTTTTAAGGCATTTTTGTAAAAATAGCAATGTTTATAGAATACATCTTCATTGGGAAAGTTATTACTAATTCTATATTCTATGGAGGAGGATATATGCTTGATCATAGATGGAGTGTGATTAGAATTTGGGTGGATATATAAGGGATTTGCATTAATTTTCATGTATGCTTGGTATATGTTATTGACTATGTTTAGTGTTACATCGATGACGTTTACTTTTTTAAGTTTGTGTTGATTTTAACTTTCAAGATTATATAAAATGAATGAAGCTACTCTTTAAAAAGTAAATGCTAAGAACTGTAGATTCTAACTCCATCTGTTTTTTCTCTTTATATATATATATATATATATATGAGGCATGGTGGAGCAATGGATAGCGGCTTGGATTGAGGAATAGCAGAGCCGAGTTTGAATTCCAGTCCAAATCCATTACATTCACTTACGTGCTAATACCCTTGGGAAAGGTATGAATCCTCTTCTCCTCCCTCCAGCTATGGGTAAAATAGCAGGACAGACTGGGTTCTATAGCCTTGGATGGCAACTGGTCTAGGAGAAGGACAACTCTGAATTCAAAAACCTGGAGGGTCGTTTGGGAACCTTGTGGCATTTTAGTGCACCAGGTCTCTGTATTCGTCCCTTCAAAAAGTGTGGATGGTCCGGCACGAAGCCTTCACCACTATGATCAAATCTCATCATGTGTTTGTCGGGCTGTTGGTTTCCTGGAAACTGTTCTGCTTGACCCTCATACGTCAAAATCGACAGGAGAGTCAACTAATATATATATATATATATATATATATATATGAAATGTATGTGTGTAATGCTTTTTTTTTTTTGGTCTTCAGAATAGTAGAAATAGAATATTTGTTAAATTTGACAAGTCAAATTCTATAATTATTCCGTTGTTGACAGAGGGTTTTTTTCATTTGTTTAGTTGAATATTCATCATGTATTTGGCATAAGCAAGAAAATGAAAAGCAACATAAATTTTTTGATATTTTATAAATACAACCTAACTTAAAAATTAAATATTGCCATTATTTATGAATAAATTAATATTTAAATAATTAACCATTGTTTCTGATTTATTTTTAGTTGAATTATAATTGGTCAGTTGGGCTGATGCTATATCTATTCACTAAATAGTGTTTCTAACAAAATGGAGCAATTACCAAGGATAAAACAGATGTAAACTAATATTTTTAATTGAAAATCCATATATAGAAAAAATAGCTGAGCAATTGGAAGAAGATTGGTTTATCTAGTCTTTGGTCTTGGCATACAAATGGAGTTAAGTTTGGTCAACTGATCTGGTGGGGAAAGTGTAGTGTATTTCAGCTGGATGGGGATTTATTTGCTTTTGTAATAATAGTTATTGGAAAAGAGCTGCTAGGTATAATAATTTTATATTCAAAATGATAACACAGATCTTGTTATGTCTGCTTTGTGTGTGTTAGCCAGATCAGATCAAATCTGGAGTTAGACAAAGTGGGGTTGGTGTAGAGTTGCCCAAGATGAGCTGTGTATGTGGTGGTGAGTGGTAAGGGTGTATGGCAAATGGTTGCTGGATAGGAGCTTACTGTCCTGTCCATGTAAATATGACTGTTAGCAATGGTGACATTGTTTGTTTCTGATGAATCAGCCACACACCATAGTAATCTTGTTTGTCTCTCTGCAGTAATAGTTTTTGGCCCTGCAATTCCCCTCCCTCTCTCTCTCTCCTCCATACTTCTTGCTGTTTCTCATATTTGCATTTCTGGATGACCCAGAGCATGCACCTGAATGTTTAGTTAAATCCAAAGGTCTATGATACTGTCCTCTTGTGTCAGTGTCACTTGGCATATTCCCAGTTCTTTGTCTCCACATACCCCAATAATGACATTGCAATACTCAATAGAATTGTTAATTGACTTGTGAGAATCCAATCATAACGGTTTTTTTTTCACTATCAATCTACCAATTTCCCAAGTCTAATTATTTATCAAAATTTCTAGAATTGAACCACTTGTCCTCTTGTGGATAAAGTGATGCATGAAGATTATAATATTAGATCTCTAAGGATTTATCTCCTTTCTTTTCGAGCACTTCAAACAGATTTTAATTTGTAGATCCAATATCTTGAAGTGATAAATCTTATTTCTGTAGGTTTGCAAAAGTTAATTTCAGAATAGTTTGTTTCTTCACTAACATTTTACTTGTAAATGTCATAGTAATGGCAAAATTAGGTGTTTCCATGCAGGAAACATTTGGTATTCATTGACCAAACAGTCTTATTGCCAGTTGAAATTTATAAAATCTTTTTCTTAAAACAGTTTTTTAGAATATTAAACTTGAAGTCCAGTTTTAGCTCTTTTTCCTTCCAAACTTTTGTTTTTTCTTCTTTTTTGATAGTGTGCTAAGTTAATATCTTGGTTATATCATTATTTTCTTTTTGCGTTACATGTGCTATGCATTTTCATTGTTGCTGCTGTTGGAAGTCTTCAAGTGATGTAGCTTTTGTTATTTGGTAAAGCTCTTTGTGATTTCTATCACCAGTCTATTGTCTGATAAAGGATTGCTTTTTGTTACATGTCTTATGTAAACCGTAATATGATCATTAGTTGTATTTTCTTCGTCCTTAAGTATCTCCATCTCTTTGTGTGTCTCTCTCTCTCTGTAATTGACTTTTATGTCACAATGCGGAAATATTGGACTGAAATTGATAAGGTGCAAAATTTCTTTGTTACTGGTTTTCTGTTACATGTATGGTAAAATTTTCTGTGAATCAAAATGGTATAAAGTAATCAGTAGTGTTTTATAATAAGAATAGAAATTTAAGAGAATATTAATATGAATGTTATATAAATACATTAACAGATATGGTACCAAGTATTCATATTGCTACTGATACTTTATTTTTGATTTACATTGTTTTCTAATAGATGGAAATGGAGAAGTTACAATAAAATGCAAAAGAAATAATAAAAAATTAATAATAATTGAAAGTACTTCATCCAAAGTGAAATTAAATGATATTACATATAATGTTGGTAGGGTAATAAAAAAATCAACAAAAATAAGACAAAAATCTTTTAAAAAAATGATTAATGAATGACAATGCTTCATTTAAGAAATTTGAATGGTATTATATCTCATAGTAGTAGTGTAATCAATATGAACTAAAATTAAAATGAAAGAAATACTAGTTAAAAATGAATAATGGTTGGCAATGCTTCATCTAATAAAAATTCAAGATAATATTAATACTATTATTAATATTGTTAGTGTAAATAAAGCAATTGAAATTAAGATGAAATGCTAGGCAAAAAAAAAAATGAATAACAATGTTTCATCCTGGAAATTTGTATGATATTACATCAAATATTCTTTTATGTACCTTCTCCCTTCAGAATGTGGATGATCATTGCCCTCCACAAATTCCTGTGTTTTGTAGCTATTAGTAAAATTTCTCTTTTTGCTACATCTCCTAATAAATCTTCTGTCAACCATTTACACAAATTCGTTAGGTAGGTGAACTGGTTTCCTCTGTCAGTATGTCAAATTTTCTATGTCCTCTTTCCTCATTATGTGCCCTAGAAATTTCAACTCTTTTTTTGATGTTAAGTATAAGTGTCCTTTTTGGTCCCGTTTGATCCATGGTATTCTCAACATCTTTCTGTAGAACCACATTTCTGTTGCTTAAAGTCTCTTCTTAATTTTTGAGGAGCTTGTCCAGCATTCAGTGCCATTTAGATGAATTGTCATTACATTATAGTTCAATACGCTTTGTTTTTTAACAATTTTTCTGTTAATACTTTGCTTAGCTTTTGAAACGTATTTTTTATTATTCCAATGTGTCTTTGGAGTTCAGTGCTGCATTTTACACTCTCTGTTAAAACACTTTGATATTTAAATTGCTGTATTTGTTTGATTTTTGGATCTTTAATTTGTAATTTACATGTAGGGCTGTCCTTTTTTTCTAATATGTCAAAAATTAACAATTGCTTCTCATAGTTACTTTTTTAAATCACCTTTCAATATTTTTCTCAGTTAGTGGAATGTCATGTTAAATTATGTTTTAATTTATTTGTTTCTATTTTTTTATATATTGGATTTTATTTTTAAGCTTAAAGTTTCAGCTCTCGTGGTTTGGGAATTTTTATTTTTTTGCTTATTGTTTTTTTTTTATTCCACTTTATACTTGAGTGACAAAGGTGAGTCATTTTCAGCATATGGTCTCTTCATATAAAAAATCTCCTTACTTCTCTTTCTCTCTCACCTGTACATTAATTATGAGTAACAACAGACATTAGTACATCTGTCATTTCCTTTAGTCATAACTACTATGCTCAATTGCAGTAAAATATACAGTTGATGTTTATGTCGGACCTGAGATGTGTATTTAAGGTGTTCACCTTTGATAATAACTAATTACTTAGCTACACACTTCACTTCAGTTACAGAGCTGTGATTATTTGACAGGGAAGGCCAGATCTAGTGTTTTTTTTTTTGTTTGTCTTTTTTTGTTTGTCTTTTTTTTGTCTATTTTTTTCTTTTTTTGTCTTTTTTTTTTTTTTAACATGTACAAGATCAGGCTAGAAATAAAGTATTATTGCTCTATTTGGGTTGGAGCTACACAATCTTCATTTTTTAGCTTTGATAGAGTTAAAAAAAACTTTTATCTGGTTTTGTGGGAGATAGCTTATTTTCCCCTCTGCAACCTCTTTCCATACAGATTTAATGTTGCAAACTTGTTACTATTCTATTGCTATGTTCAAATGAGCTTCATTCTTTAGTTCTGCTAATTCAGACCTTTACTGCTCAGATATGCCATGCTATTTCCACATTTGAATTGTAAGAAGAAAGTTTAATTCTGGCAACTTTTTTCCTCCCAAGAACTGCCACTTTGTAGAACACTCCCTTGCATGGGTCTTTCTCTGAACACTTTAATCTCGACCTTTTCAGGTCAAAAGTCATTATCATTCCTCCTTATCCTTATTGTTTTAATTTCCTACCATTTCCTCTTCAACTCACATCACACACCCCTCACCCATTATTACTATTTCAACTGTAACTCTCTACTTTGAGTGGCTCTAGAGCCTTGTATTGTATGATGTTTAATAAGTCAGTTTGTAAAAAAAAAAAAAAAAATGTCCTGAAAATCATCTGAATCTCAAGCTTTATGAAACTTTTTAAAAAAATTAGTTGCATTTCTTTATTTTAGGAAGAAAATTTGGTTTAATTTATATATACTGGACACTATTTGTAACATACTTGTTGACAACACAAATATAATAGCATCATCTTCATGCAAAAAAATGGCTAAAAATAATGGAAGCCTTATTAAGAAAAACAAAAAAAAAACAACACTTAATATCAACTATGAACATGGACACAATATCTTGACTGTGTTTTGAAAAATGAAAACATTTTATAAAACATACATGCAACAAACTATTTCTTATTTAACAGTTTAAATATTTAATCCTTGAGAATGGCTAAATGTATAGCCGAAAGCACTCAGATAAAAAGAACATTTGGACAGTTTTTATATAACTTATCATCTGAAAAGAAAAAAATTATTAAATTGCATAAAAAAAACTAAATAAAAGCACTTTGTCTGTCATATTCAATGAAATGTGCATGAAAGAAGGATTGCTGCCTAAATACACAAATATATATATATATATATATATATATATATATATATATGGTGTCCATAAAGTTCGTGTTCACTTTAAAAAATTTAAAGTGCACACGAATGAACTTTTATGGACACCTTGTGTGTGTGTATGTATATATATATATATAAAATAAATAGACAACACTTGTCTATATTATTTAATGAAACGTGTATGTGTGTGTGTATATATATATATATATATATATATATATATATATATATATATATATATATATATAGAGAGAGAGAGAGAGGCATGTGGCCGTGAGGTAAGAAAGTTTGATTTCTGGCTATGAGACCGGGTTCAAATCTCACTATAGTAGATCTGACTTTTTAATGATATCAGCCTGTGGAAGCAATCTCAAGGCATGGAATGTGCTTGAAAATTATACCATGGGTGAACATGGAAATTGGGTCAACAGAACTGTTCAAAATCCATGAATGTTTGTGCTAGCAAAATTACATTGTGACAAAGAGCTCAAGTGCTGACCAGTGTGTATGTGTGTATATATATATATATATATATATATATATATATATATATATATATATATATATATATTTGTGTATTTAGGCAGCAATTTCTCTTTTAGGTATGTCTGATTGAATAAATTACAAACATTGTCTGCAAATTTTTAGCAGAATCCATTCATACTCACCAATAACCTTGTGTGTATTGATATTAAAGGATGAGAGAAATGTGCTATAGCTGTTTAAATTTCTTTTATTTTCATTTTCCAAGTACTTTTGATCTTCTTCCAAGATCATCTTGATCACTCGCACCCAAAAATAGAGGTATATAAACTCAAACATGTACATGCTAAAAATAATGTTTATAGTACTATATCTTCATATGAAATGAGAAAAAAATCAAATATTAATCCTAACGTTAGTAACATTAATTTAAAACAGGGCTCAATACAAAAATAGAGCTAATACCTGATGAGATGTGTTGGTACACATTGAAACATGATTGCATGTATGTAGCGTTGACTTTCATGTTGGTGTAATTATCTTAAAATAAAGTGTGTGTATATATATATAATATATATATATATATATATAACCAGAATATAAGAAATTTTGTTTGGAAGATGAAGAATTACCAACATGTAAATATGATTTTTTTCTTGAGTTGCATATTATTTTTTATTTGCTTTTTAATCATTTTTTTAGTTTTAAAATTTTCATTTTTTGTTAAAATAATTTTGTTTATTTTTTATCTTTATTTAATGTTTTTAATTTTATTTTTAAGATTTTATAACTTTTCAGAATGAGATATTAATGAGTACTATTTTATTATCTATTAGTAAAAAACTATTTATAATCATTGATTGAAAAAATAATTTATCTGCTTGCTTAAGAAAATCCAGAGATTATAAATCAAATGTGAACTATGATTAAAGAAAAAATGGATAGCAAATATACATCAACCAATCTAGAAAACTTTCTCTATTAACGTCCTCCTTGTTTTTCCTGACTTGTTCATTGTGTAATTTCTTTATATAATGAAAATATGGTGCCATATTAATGAAGGAAAGAATATGGAGGAATGTCTCCCAGAAAAAATCCTTTCTATCCCTTTCTGTGTCTGATCAATATGGTATTTCCTGTACCTACCCACTTCACTTGATGAGTCATGGCTATTCACATAAATACCCCACACACCCTCATTCTATTTTCTTTCCTTATTCAGTCTTTTGATAATGTTTTGGCAAGTGTACTTTGTGTGTGCATGTGTGATGTTCCTTTTCCTTATGCTACTCCTCAGATTTTCCTTACCATTTTTGTGTTGATGCTATTAAATTGTCATTTTTTTTATTCTTTCAGTTATCTTTTCTATCCCTTTACTTTTAGTCAAATGCTTTCCATTCTGTATTAAAAGGATATGCAAAGTCCCCAGGTAGCTTAATACTCCTACCTTGCCATTTTTAGGCATGCAGCTTTTTCTAAATTTGAAAAGGTTAACAGCAAGGGAGGTATTCACTTGCAAAATATATTCTACTGTACCCTAAGCATTACAGTTTTGATATTTCCTAAGTTTAAGGTAAAACAAACCTTAACTTTGAGTTGCACCAGTTTTCTGAATAGGGATAGTCTACTTGGAACTCAGTATTCAAAATCAAAGTGACACCTGTATAATCCTGAATACAGGTAGGAAATGTGCAGCTATCTTGGTCACCAAGCTGTTCCAAAATATGATAAACAGTTTTGAGCTTCACTTTGCCTAGTGCATAGCACCCTCATGGAGCACTTGGTGAGAATCGAACTTACTCCACTAGAGAATGGGACCAGTTTGCTGATGATTTCTTTATTTTAGATGCTCTCATTATTACTATTTTTATTAAACTGTAATCACTGACTGGACAATGTTTTTGGCTGCCAGAGAAAACAGCAATATATATATATATATATATATATATATATATATATATATATGTGTGTGTATGGGAATTTTATGTACTTTTACAGATACATTAACACTAAATAACTACAATGAATTTTGATGGATTTGAAACAGTTGCTCCTAAGTTTTACAGCAGACATTTTGGGTGTGTTTAGTCAGGTATCTAAATTTGACATATAATATGTATCCTAAATAGGCCATATGTAGACATAAAAACAATTGCTATACATATCCCTGAGGGTGTGGAAAAGTTCTTGGCCTTACCAAGGAAGGAACAAAGAAAAAAGATTTCTTATGTTTGCTCATTTTTTCAAATTTTTGGAAGTGGGTTGAACCAAGTTTTCAGCATACCATTGTATGTATGTATGTGTGTGTGTGTGTATATATATATATATATATATATATATATATATATATATATATATATATATATATGAATGTTAGAACTTCAAATGTTATTAAAAATGTGACAAGCATATACATAACTAAAAGTTTCATGGTGATACAACCAATTGCCAGAAAATTAGTTTTTTTTTATTTTTTGCCTTTATTTGTACATATGAGTCCGGGGTGGGGGGAGGGTTGACTGAAGCCCTGATTTGATTTACATTTCAATTGCTTAGTTGTTTATATTTTGTGATATATAGAATATTAGTTTGAAAATGTTTTGGTGTGAATCTAACAATCATGATGAGGTGTTGTTTTTTGTGTTTTTTATATATATATATATATATATATATATATATATATATATATACACATACACATTAACAGACCATATATACAGGGTGTGATGGGTAAATTGTTGGCATTTTATATTTTTAATTTTGCATATGCATGTTGTTAGTTTTAATTTTTTTTTTTTTTGACTGCGCAGTATAATATGATCAGTTGGGTGCCATCTGTGCGAAAAAGAGCACCATGATCAATTCACTCCTCCAGAAATCTGAAAACTGCATGCTGCACTGCTTGGCATTCATGCTGGAAACTCTGATATGAACATTTCAGAGTGTTTGGGTGTCAATCTGAGGGCAGTGCAGAGAATTCAGAAAGAGTTGGATGAGTTTAATGGTGATTATGAAGGTGTTTGGAGTGATCACTAGTGATGGTGATGACTAAGGCCTACATCAAGTGCCTTGAGAAGGTAGTGCTGCCTTGGTTCAAAAGAGTGGCTGCTGAAAGACCTTATGTCTGGCAACAGGAATCTGCACTATGCTACACAAGCAGGAGAATGCAGTCATGGCTTTCAGACAATTTCTGCGACCACATCCCCTCTTACATCTAGCCACCCACCTCCTCAGACTCTTGATTATTATGTGTTAGGGGGCAGTTGAGCAAGAGACCAACAAAACTCCTTGTAACGCCAAAGATCAACTGATGACAAGGATTATGGTAACATTTATCTACTTAGACAAGGAGACCGTCTAGATGAGTTGTAGGAGATTCTGAAGTTGTCTGGCAATTTTATTGAATAAATTTACTCTTTAGTATTTCAAGATACTTTTGTGTGATTTTGGTAAATATATCTGTTAAAATTACATTATTTTCATTTCTGTATAATTTAGACAATTTATCCATCACTCACACTCTCACACACACACACATATATATATATATATATATATATATATATATATATATATGATTACAGTCTTGAGGATTAGGTTGTGCATGTAGTGTAATGGACTGTGTGACAGAATAAGGAATAAGAGAGCCTCGTTTTAATTCCAGTTAAGTTCTTTACATTCATATGTGCAAATACTCTAAAGGAAGGTTTGAAGTCACCTCTTCACCACATGTGGGTTAAAGAGTTTTATAGCCTTGGTTGGTGACCATTCTAGAGATAGTGACTAGATAAAATCTCCCAGCAAGCTTGGGCCATCTGTGAGGGATGTATTTTCCCATGAGAATACCCAATGACTACACGTTTTCAGTCATGTAAGCAGTGGGGCATTCAGAGAAATTGTTTTTCTTATATAAATCTATGCGTGTGTGCATGTACACACCTGTTTATTAAGTGATTAACCTGTTATTTACATTATTTACATGTGGACTGTTATCCTAATCTTTCTTGTTGTTATCACAACATTTTCTCCTTTGGGACTTCTGGCCTTCATTAGGTGTATGTTGATCCTGGTAACCTATATGGAATTTCCAAAACTAACCCTTTATTTAATCTACAAGGGTAGATTGTTCTCATTCCACTGCCCATGTTTTGGGATATCTTGCTCTTATTTTACTACTCAGTTATTGCTTGCTCCCTTTACACTGAGTCCAAGTACACATTGCTCGAAGGGTGAAGGCATATGCTAAGCTATGAAGATCTCCTTAGTAGGCCTGGCATAGAAATAAATACAATATGAGAGCTGTTAATAAGCAAAAACAAATGATAACACGTCTTCAACAAAATCTGTAACAAAAGAGAAGCTTCAGTGTACATAGATAAGCAGCAACAAACAAATTAGGTTTAAGGCTCCAAGTTCTCCACACAGAATTGTCCCACAGAACAATAGCCTAGTGGATTAAAGTGTTGGTTCATAAATTTGGTGATATAGTAATTGTGAGTTCAATCCAGCCAGCGTGTACTCAGTGGAAACAGGCAAGCAATAACTGAGTATGTACATGCATAGTGGTACGAGAACAGTTTAGCCCTGTAGATTAAATAAAGGGTTCAGTAAGTTACCTAAATTGGAGGGTATATCATCCAAAACGTTGTGATCACAACAAAGATGAGAACAATCGTCCACATGTAAATAATGATAATTCTTCATCCCAGAAATGTTTTTATTTGCCTGTTTTCTTGGATTCTTTGTTTTGTGGCTTATGGCCATATAACGTTAAAACACCAGTTCCTGTATGATCAAGCAATGTCAAGCCTTGTCAGTATTCAAATCGGTGACCACTTGGGAATACCAAGTGTTATAAGCTTGGATGTGCTAGTGGTGTAATAGATAATGGCTCGGAATTGTTTGTTGAGGAACCGAGTTTCAATTTCTTTTATATTCACTTACATACAAATATTCTTGGGAAAGGTATGAATCCATCTTGTCTCTCCCCAGGTATGGGTTAATTATTAAGACTTGTAACACTAAATTGTTACATAAAAAAAAAAATTCTTACAATGGGAAGATATTTTCTGGCTTTAAATCACCTGCTAATAAGCTGTAGAAAATGAATGAATCGGTCACTCAAAAGATACTTTGTTTTCAAGAAACTTGAATATAGAAGAAATATTTGATAAATATACTCAAGGTTTCCATTGGCTTTCATGTCAATTGCAAAAAAAAACAACAAAAAAAAAAAATTAGATGAATGGTTTTCTCAATATTTTTTTACATAGTTGCTTACACATTGACATATTTAAAATAGTTAATTTTTTTCTTCATACTTTGGTTAAAAAGAAAACAATAAAAAAAAACTTTGAATGCAGAATGAATGATATAGATAGCCAGAATCCTTATAAGCACTTTATTGGACTTGAAGTGAAATCCATGCAGGTTGTGCCTTTCCCATAATACTTGATGGTAAGGGTAATATTCAATCTGTGGTGCCTGAGGCATCTGAAACTGGGAAGTACTGAGGGTATTGTGTAATCTCTGGCACTATCTGCATGCATGTATCTTGGGCTCCCCATTAATGTGATCTTTGGTCAGATCTACTGCTTCATAGGTTTTTATATCATGTGCAAAGAAAAATACGGGAAAAGCTTCTTAATGTTCTTTTTACAAAATTGCTTGCATGTTGTCACCTTTTAAATAAAGTTTTTTCTTTCTTTTAAAACTACAGACCTTTTCTATTTTTGAAAAGTTAGTTTTTCAAACTAAACAATAGTTAAGGGACTTAATGTATTAGAAGTGGTCTCTTTAAAATATTTGCTCCTCACACAAGGCTACACTAGTGAGATATTCATTAAGGATTGAACTCTGTTTGCTAATGAGACTACTTTAATAACTTTTGTTTTGGTTTATTTTGTTTTATGGCATATCAACCTTAATGGGTTATTTAATGCTGACAAAATTTTTATTGTTGTTAATTTTTTTTTTTTCAAAATCTATTTCTGGTATTATTTTTTCCTTCAAAAATGTATAGCTGATAATATTTGTTTTCCAAAAATGTATTGCCGGTAATATATATATATATATTTTTTTTTTCTTCAAACATGTACTGATTTTTGGCAAAGTATTTCTGCTATTAAAACCTATTTTTACATTTTTATAGTATTTTGTCTGTGCTACCACCCTGGATCAGGGTGGACCTGGGAACACCAGCAATTAAGAGGTGGTTCCATGCTCCTCAAAACCTGATCAGAGGCCTTGCTGTTGAGTGTAATTTTTCATCTTACCCAGGATGCAGATGCAGTTTATTGCCATACACAGGACAGAATAATTTTTGTCTGTTGAAGCCAGATATATTTATTAATCATTTTGGATGACAACTGCAAGTCTTTAAGGGTCATATACCTTAAGGATGTAAGTAACTGGCTCTCCAAATCTTCATTTTCATTAATATTTCCAAATTGTTATTAGGGGAGAAAAATAGTTGTGGTTTTCTGTTACCTTTTTCATGGTTTTGAATTCAGATATTCTTCTAGACTGGTTGCCAGCCAAGTTGAGAGAGCTCTGTCTGCTCTGTTATTGAACAAATGGTTGTCAGCAGAAGAAATGAATTCCTTCCTTTTCCAAGGATATTAGTGCAAAAAGAAAGCAAACACTCGGTTCAAATTTGAACCTAAATTGAATGTTTTTAAGTATCCTATTTAAATCCATTTTTCATTATTTTGTGGGTGGTTGTAAATCTGTTTATAGGACATGATCCAATCAACCTCCCTTACAGCAATATTAATGAGTTTAGTCATATAGTACAAGGTTACAGGTGTTAGACTTCCCATAAGCATAAAAACTCACTACAGTGACAGTCTTTAAGAGTAAATTGCTTGCTATAACTGTTGGGTTGTATGTAAATATTTTAATTTTAAATCTTTATGCTACATTCTCTAACTGCTTTGAAACTTAGGTAATGTTCTACATTTTTTGATGATTTTATGACTTTTTGAGTGTTGGTGGTTAGTACATTTTAAAGCATCGTCATTGACTTGTGATAATTAATTCAAGGGACATTTTACCACCTTTAAAACATTTAATCTAGTTTCAGGAAGTACAGCATGAAATTGATTAATTTTCTTCCAACTCTGCGAGCAGATTCAGCATGTTTTAGGCCCAGTTCAAAATAATTCTGCAGAATTGTCAGAATCTCCAATATTTGGTATCTGCCAATATAACGCCTGAAATAAAAGGTACAGATGACTAATATTGATGATAATAATAATCTATAATATAGTAGGATTGGGATTTTAGCTTAGTAATGTTTAGCTGACTACCTAGGTAACCATTTCTCAAACACCATGTCTAGGCTCACATGGATCATTTAGATGTCTACATGAAATAAGTTTTGAATAAAAGTTTATAAAAACACACTAACTAATCTACCACACACTAACTAATACTACCTTAAAGTCAGGCAGCTTGCAATTAGTACTATTAAGCTACATACAGAAACTACTTATGTAACTCTGTAATACTGTCAAGAATTTTAAGCAAGATGTGTTTGGAGTGAAAAGTACCTGAAAAAAATGGTGTGTGTGTTTACATTGGTATAGTGAGGGTTTCCCCTGTTCTTTTCTGTCTCCACGTTGCATCTACATAAAAGTTAGGCTTTTCTCCTGATGTATAAGTGACATGGTTTTCTGATTCAGTTGTTTTAAAAATGTCTTTTTCTTTTTAAATGTGGCTGAGTTAATCTCAAGGTTGAAGATTAGTCACCAGAAAGACAAGGTTATCTGACAGGGGACTGAGACAGGTAACCGTGCCCTCTGGATCTGTCATCTCATGTCTTTACTTTTTAATGTAGGTATATGTATATAGAAATAGGATAAGTTGTTGTGTGTGTATATATATATATATATATATATATATATATATATATATATATATATCTATATCTATCTGTGTGCTTGAGTGCGTCAGAGAGTGAAGAAGTGTGCTGTCAGTCGTTATGCTTAAAACTTTTGCTTTTCTTTCTCCTTACTGAACTCCTTTTCTCTTTTTCTTCTTCTTTAGATAAAAAAGAAAAAAAAAAAAAGAAAATCTGTTTTTACATACCTAAAGTCTAGCTCTGGACCATAACCCAGAAAAAAATTGACTTCATGTATCAGGAATTGTTTTATGAAATCACTAAATAAATACTTGATTATATAAATCAATGATCAAGTTACTTGAACATTTTTCAGGAACACTAAACACTAGAGATATCAAAATATTTTTTTTTTATTCTAAATTTATTTATCATGAGTCATAAAGGCTAAATAAAAATTTCCCTTTATGATAGAAGTGTTTCTGGTTATTGTGTGTGTGTGTGTTTAATATTAATCATTACTATAGTATAATACAAATACTGAACTAGCTTGGATATTGACATTCACAATTGAAAACTTTCTTATTTTCTGTATTTAATTGTATCGTTCACCTCTCTGCGTCATAAAATGGCTTTTAGCTAAAATAATATTACATTGCTATCCAGTTGGATCTCATCCACAAAATTGCCAATCAGAGTTCAATTGTCATTGGCTTCAAAACATTTATTAAATTTAGAGATATTCTGCAAAATACATTTCAAAGTAAAATATTAACAAAAAAAGATATATATATAATTTTTTTTAATATTTTTTTTGTATTAATAAAGGGTGTTCAAATAACTTGGACCAATTTTAAATGTGAATTAAGCTTAAAATTCCAAGTTATTGGAAGACCCTTTATTTTTGAATATAGAAAAAAAAATATTTAAATATCCACAAAGCCATTAAAGTCAGTCATCCTGAGTGGATTAATATTAATTAAGAAAATAAAATAAAAATTCTGTGATGATTTAATTTTTTTCTTTTTAACAGTTGGTTTGCTGCTTCAATAAAATATTCTTAGTCAGGCTGGGGAGTTTAAAGAGAACGATAATGTCTGAAAGTCTCTTAAGGTGTGATTCTGAAAGTCACCATGCAGTGTTGTTTTTCTATGTTTACAGTCTATTATTTACAAATGCTCTATCTCCAATATTAATCACTCCTTCCCCTATAAATCTAGTAAATTATTCCCATCTGATGCCAGATAAGAATTTTATTATGCAAATCCGTTTTCACAATACAGCTAGTACTAACCAAAAGATGTTGCCAGCAATTTTCAGAATATATTTATATGCACTTGATATAATGTAAGTTTTCAGTTTATAATCTCTCTCCTTATTGAAAATGTTGAAACTAGTATTTGAAGTGGGGACAGGAGAGTATAAGTATTAAGTTAATTTTTTATTTGTAAATAAATCTAAAAAGGATCAGCCACAGAAAAAGTTTAGATACATCAAATTTTTCTCTCAATCTGTATGTTCTGTACTGAAAAAGATGTTTAAAACAAGTTCATTGGTGGTCAGGATTTAATAACAAGTGTTACTAACAGAATAAGGCTATTAGATGTAAATGCTTTGTAGATGAGTTTACAGAAAGAATGCATTGAAACATCAGGAAGAAAAGCATTAATCAAAAATGAATACAGCATCACCAATAGAAAAGTGCTATTTTTGTATTATATAAATGCAGTACTAATTATGGAAGAACATTGCAAATGATTTTACAATTAGAATACACTGAAAATAGAAAAAAATCAGTTAGGAATTGATGTGGCAGCACTGGCAATATAGCTGTTACATGTATGACGTAGATGCATTGCTAATGTTTTAGCTGTAGAAATGCAGTGTTTATAGTTTTACTAAAGAAATGTATTCCTCATGGTTTTACTATAAACAGGCAACTGTAGGAATGCATTGATGATTTTACTATAAGAATATATTGTTAATCATTTTGTAATGGAAATGTATTGCTAGTTATACTACAAAAGGCATTTATAAAAATGCATTGTGAATGCTTTGTTTTTCTGTATAAATGTATTGATAATAGTTTTATAGTATAGATTTGATAATGATTATATTTTACTACAAGAAGGCAACTACAAAAATTCATTGTTGTAGCATACCTACAGATGATAATGGGTATGTCCCCATTCACATAAATACAGTAGTAAATACTGTATGTTGGTCTGCAATTAGATTCATTGTGGAATTCACTTGATTACTTCTATGCGCTGCTGGCGAATCTTATATGTGTTAATCTTGTTCTAAATATTATCGTTCATTACCAACCTATGTGTGATTATTCTATTCACTAATCTTCCTTAGGTTACAACAATTATTGAATGTTTTTCTGTAGAAATGCATTGCTGATGATTTTAGTAAATAAATGTATTGCTAATGGTTTTACTACAGAAATGAAACAATAGGAATACATTGCTAAAGTTTTTACTATAAAAATGCATTGGAAATTCAGATTGTTATTGTCAGTGGTATAAAACAAGTATTACTGAAATGTATAATGGAATTGGAGTGATAAAGGTTGATGTCCAACACCTTTAAATGTATCCTCAAACTTTTATTTAAGCTTTAATTAAACCTCAAATCAATAAGTACTATTTTTAATTTGTTTCCTTTACTCTTTATTACATGTGAAACACTATCAGCAGGTGTTGTACTATTAAAAAAACATCAAAAAAACAGTACTGTTTATTGCTGCCTCGTCTTGTTTCTTTTCGTTATTTTCTGCTCTTAGTTAAAATAAGATTGTAAAATTAAGAAATTTCTTTTGCTTGAATTCAACTTAATTTTAAGTTGTTAAAATTTGGAGGTCAAATTTAGACATTTTTGTGTATTAATAGTTTGTTCAATTTCAACTATAAAAACAGGCAAAGAACATACTTTCTTGCTTTTCTCTTGATTGTGGAATTTTCTTCATCCTTCAGTGTTTTTAAAATAAGGAACTTGTCACTGAATACAATAAGAAGCTGTAATGGTAGATACAAGTAGGAGATTACAAACATAAAAGATGTGTTTATGATCCCTATTATTTTAGAATATCTTGTTAGGGGACTTTGTGATAAAAAGGAAGAAAGAAAATGAACCTGGTTCTCTATTTAAGAACCAAGGCAGTGCATTTTTGTTGCTGACAGACATTGTAGGATTTGCAAATGTTCATGTTTAAGATTTCTGGATATTGATTGGTATGTTTGCATTGAAGTGTTAATACAATTTCTGGTTCAAAATTGATTTGTGTAAGGGTTTAGGGATATTTCAATAGTTTTTTGGACAAATTTAATCTCAGAAGCCTGAAACTTCTCATGCCATCACATTTGCTGACACTTTGCAGCTTCTGTAATTGGTGCTTAAATTTGATTTTTCTTATTCTAAAACCCTTTTTTGGTTAGAACCTTGAAACATGGCTGTTTGTCTAGTGTGAATAGTTAATTCATTAGCAGAGAGAAATGGTTGTTTTTTTTTTTAATCTGTTCCTCCTCCCCACTCATTTCTTACAATATCTCTTGATTCTTTCCATTAATTTGTGCTGTGGTAATGTTGCAACTTGTGTGCTTCTTCAAATTGACTATTTTGAAATAAACATGACTGGTTTCCTCTAACAGTATCTTCATATTGCTTCATTGTACTCAATAATGTCAGAGTAGTCTAAAGCATGCTGGGCTATATCCACTCAATATAATCTAATAAGAAATAATGTCAGATCATAAATAAAATCCATTAATTCTTTAGAAATTACTTTGTTTACATCTTGGATACAAAAATAAAAAGCAGATATTGGCTTAGAAAGAACTGAACAAGAGGTGTGCATTTTTAAATAGGTTAATTGAATTTTGCTTGACTGTGAAAGTCTTCTGTGGCTGAGCAGTGTAAAAGCACACTGAACCATATATTGGTTCACCCTATAAGGGAGATCCATTTTCAAGCCCTGCCGAGAAGAACATTTTCTTTATTAACACTCTCAAATGCACAGACCAGTAGATGTAAATTTGCATCATTTAGCAAACAGGATGTCTACTCAAACATGTGTAGCCATTAAATATAGCATTTAATTTATCTGTCAGACTGACTGCAGTTGATAATTGTAAACTTCATGATCCTTTCATCAGCTGCATATTATGTGCTTCACCAGGGCTATATACAGCTTTGAATTTAGTTTATCTATCCCCTAGACTGATTGCCAACCAAGGCTGAAGGGCTCAATCTGTTCTACTTTCTCTTTCTGAGATCCTCCTCATTACATCAGCTGCACATTCAGAAATAATATTTAAAGTAACAAGTAATTGTACTGAATTTATTTAGGTGCAATTAATAAACTACTGTATGAGAATATTTACAAATAAAAAAAAAAATGACTTTGCATTCGATAAAGATTTGCAGTTGGTTCCATTTGTGTTGGTTCCAATCAGAATGACTCCAAAAATGTCCTCTTCCCCAAATTTATAGACAAACCGTACAGATGCATGATGGGACTTCTTCCTAGCCAATAGACCAATGTCTTGGTCTTGTTCACTATATTTTTGTTCTCTCTTGACTTGAAGTCAGAACACTGCAATCACTTGTCTGTATCCCTTGTGTGTTGACACCATCCGTGGTTTGTGAACTTTTTGCCTCATTATTGTTGTTTTATCTATTTTTGTCTTGCATGCATATATATATATATATATATATATATATATTGTTTGCTTGAGCCGAGTTTGAATTCCAGTCAAATACATTACATTTGCTTATGTGCTAATACCCTAGGGAAAGGTGTGAATCCTCTTCTTCTCATTCCAGCTATGCGTAAATAGCAGGACAGACTGGGTTCTATAGCCTTGGATGGCAACTGGTTTAGGAGAAGGACAAGTCTGAATTCAAAATCTGCGGAGGGTCGTTTGGGGACCTTGTGGCATGTAGTGCACAAGGTCTCTGTATTCAGCCCTTCAAAAAGTGTGGATGGTCCTGCACGAAACCTTCACCACTATAATCAAATCTCATGTGCTGCTGTCGGGCTGTTGGTTTCCTAGGAACTGATCTGCTTGACCCGTCATATGTCGAATTCGATGGGAGAGTCGAGTATTGTTTGCTTTGTATTAATTTTTACCCTGTTTTTTTTTTTTTTTTCTTGTTATCATTTATTGCAATTTAGTCAGTTCTGTTTGTTGGATATTTGTGCTGATGACATTTAACCATTGGCCAATTACTCTACAGTTTGTTAAAGAAATATTTTACTTTATAAAATGTCTAGAACATAATCCCAGCAGTTTTGATGTGCACTATTCATATATGGACTTTTGTAAAGGATCAGCGCACTCTTCTTTGGATCAAAGTATCTCTTCCTGACCCACTGCTTTGGCTCATAGTGTTGCTTCTGTGCACAATCTCATATATGTACATACATACACATATATATATATATCTCCAAGTACAGAGTTGGTATAGATGGAATAAAATATACAAAAGTTATAATTCTGAAAATATATATAAAATCATTGCTGTGATTGTCAGGCAACCAGAATATTCTGGTCAGCTGATGATCACGGTAGCATGAAATTCATGTAGCGGTCTGAACTTTTGTCTCTTTCTGATGAGTTGTGATGCTCTGTAATTGTCCTGTTTTGGTAATTTAGATATCAAGCATTGTATCTTGCCATCTAGGTAGGTATTTGTCTTTTGATCTTTTCTTAGTTTTTTTTTTTTTTTTTTTTTCCTTTTTCATCAGTCTGGGTTTTTGTTTTTAGTTGTTGACTTTTCTTTTTATTGTTTTTTTTTTCTTTGGTCACTTTGTAGGTTTTGCACTGATTTTATGTTGGGTTTTTGTGATGTATACTCTCCTGCTGATTTCAATATAGGAGGGTTCAATCATTGTGTTATAACTGAACTGAACCTCTACATTATCCACACAGATGATTTGATTATTGTGATGAAAGCTTATGTCAAACCAGCCACACTTTTCAGAAGAACTGATAACACAAATGATACAGTGTGCCACAAAGTCTCCAATCAGCTCTCTGCTTTGAATTCAATTTTTTTCTTCTGTTAGTTTGGTTGCCAGCTAAGGCAAAAGAGCTTAGTCTGCCCTGCAATTTTACTCATAGCTGGAGGAAGATGAATTCAACTATTTTCCAAAGGATTTAAGGCAATGTGAACACAACAGAATTACTGGAATTTGAACTTGTCTTACTAATTTCACACCAGTAACACACACACATACACACACACACAAGAAAGTTAGTTCACTGTGTCATGTGAGACAATTTTCTCCAGAATCTATTTTGCATATCTATAAGTCTACCATTCATCCATGATTAGAATATTGCTGCCACATATGGTCTGGTGCCCCTACTATTTACCTTGAGCCCCTTGATAAAATCCAAAGAAGAATCAGCAATATTATTGGTTCTGATCTGGCAGCTCAGCTTCAGTCACTTTCCCACTGCTGTAAGGTTGCCTCTCTGTGCCTTTTCCATAAATACTTTCATGGTAATTGTTCAGATGAGATCTTTGCCATGGTACCTAGACCTCTTGAATTTAAGCGCAGTACTAGACTGGCATCGAGATCTCATCATTACAGTTGAGCTGGCTAATTGTAGCTGTAAGTTCTATGTTGACAGTTTCTTTTCTTGTACTTCTCGCTTGTGGAACTCCCTTCCAATGCCATACTTTCCAGCCAACTTTGATCTTCAGAAATTTAAATGCAATGTCAATCACTATCTACTGTTCTCCTGATTACTCTTTTCTCATTCCACTCATTATTAATGTTTCTGTTTTTAATTCTTGCACGCTCTGTAACCCCTTGTGTTTTAGTGGCTTTACTGCCTTGCATGAGGTTATACTGATTTATATATGGTTAGGTAAATGAGATAACTAGATATTAGCGATGTATATGCATGTGCTGGCATTCATATGCTAGTAAGCAAATAAATAATTATCAAATTTAACCAAGAGGTGTAGACATAATAGTGCTCAATGTGATTAGACAGAGCTGAGAAATATATATTAATAAATACACATATACTTATGTTTGATGTGCAACTCTAGTTTTGTTGTTTACCCAAGTCATCAGGCATGAGATATAGCTTATTGTTTATAAACAATAAGTTATATCTCATGCCTGATGACTTGGGTAACCAACAAAACTCAAGTCGCACATCAAATGTCTAGAATTTGTCTATATATAAATAATTCTGTCATTTTCTTTTCCCTTCAAAATGTAGATGATCATATATCCCTCTCATTTATTATCTGTTGTCATAACTTCTTGGGAAATATAGTGGAGTGGTTTCCCATTGATTTCTTTATAGTTTTGAATTCAGAATTTTCCTTCTCTTAGACTGGTTGACATCCAACACTAGAGAGCTCAGTCTACTTTGCTTAACTGGGATGATGAGAGAAGAGAGGGATTCATGACTCTCTCAAGGGCATTAGTGTGAAAGTGAATGCAACAGACTTTATTTTGTGTATGCTGATTAGAAAGTAATAAAGTGCTAATTGTGGTAACCTTTGGTAATTAGTTCCATATGTAAGTAATAGCAGGTGAAGTCAAGTAACATCATGTTAATGATCATCAACCTTTCCTGGAGTAGAAATAAGAACTGAAACTCTAGTGTTGTTGCTATATCTTTGATTTCCATTTGTAGAATCTATTTTGTTTCTATTGTTGGTTTCTTAATTTGTGAAGTGTGATGTGATATGCAGCTCCCTGTTTGAAGAGAATTAGGAGTGTGGGATGGGGTGGGGGTTAAGTAAAGAGGGGGGAAAAGGCTGCATTTAAAAAGTGAAATGGATTAGAAGGGGAGTAAAAGAAAGACTATGTGGATGGGGGTAGAGAGTGATGAGGAAAAAAAAAATGAAAGTGGGGGGACAGTTTGAAGAGGTAAGGATGAAGGAAAAGGTAAAGAAAGTCTGAAGTAAAGAGGAAGAAAAAGAGAATTATGAAAAGAGAGAAAGCGACAGAAGAAAAAAGGAAGGATAGAATAAAACAGGAAAATTAAGAAAGAAAGGGATTGATTCTGAAATGAGTTAGGGCTGTGTGTGAGGGTCATAGAAATAAATGACACATAAACTTGATGAGATTTCATTGCATTGAATCCTTAAATAATAAAAAAGGCAGGCAAACATTTTTTTTTTTTTTTAAAAAAACAAAATTTATTTATTCAACAAAATTAAAGAATTCTCTAAAAGAATGTTCAATTTATTTAAAGTTTGTTGGCTTCATTTTTATAAATTGTAATTAAACTTTCCTTTGATTTATGATCATGGAAAATGATTTGATATCCCAATCCCAAACATATGGACAGATAAATAATAGATGCCTGGACCATTTCTCCTGCCCCCCCCCCCTCATTTTGTACATTTTAGAATTAAATGAATGAAATCAAAAATATCTTTAACATAGCATTTGAAAATTCTGACAAATATTTAAAGAAAGTTTTTAGAAAATTTAACGAATACAGAATAACTTTAAATATTGCTCAGAAGCTGGTTTTCCTGCTTATGACCTGTGCAATTCATGATAAAGCAACCATACAACATAAATATTTCTCTTTCAGGCTGATATAGGTACATCCACAGATCTGTGATACCTAAGGTTGAAAATGATTTTCTAAAAATGAAAAATCTTTCTTGAAGCTTTTATTTTTTATGAGACCCTTGATAAAATCTGCTGCAACAGACGCTGATCAGTGTATGCTGATCAGAAAGTAACAAAGTGCTAAATGTGGTAATCTTTGGAAATTAAAAAGACAATATGTGAGTGGAGTAGAGAGATTTCAAGCTAACAGATTAAATTTAATATTCCCAATAAGCAAAATACTTTGCACTATTTGAAAACTAATTTAAACTGACTGGAAGGAGATTGTTTTTTTTTTTTTTTGTTAAAAAAATTGATTTCAACACCATTTTTAGCCCTCATTCATTGCAATGTAATTATCTTTATTAAAAAAATCTTCCAAAAATAAAATGTACTTTTCTGGAACTTTATTTGAAGAATATTAGCTGATTTAAAGTCTAATATAATCTGATTTGAAACAGATATTATTTAAGTTTAAAATATCACAGAAATGCATTTTTTAATACAGTTCTAGCTGTTTATTTAAGGTGTTGATTGATGAAAGATGAATGTTTATCTAATATTTTTGTTAGTTATATCTGTAAAAAATAATTGAAGAATATAATGTGAATGCCCTTTTTATATGATTTTTAAGTGCTCAGTAATCTTAAAAATTTAGGAAAATATTCTCTGTAATCATCTTTTATTGAATTTTGAAATTTACTATAGTTACCTTGCTCTTATTTTTTGATATGTGTATAAACAACTGTATCTATGAAAATCATCACTTTTATACACATACAAAAAAAATTCAAAATTCTTTTAAAAATATTGGTGTTCAATGAATTGTCCTAAGTTTTTTCATTTATGATTAGTAAATATAGTTTTTATTTAATAACAATATCACCTTACAAGGTCAAGTAATGCAGAAATTTATAAGATTTTAAACTTTATAAATTATTATAATTAAAAAATAAAATAAAAACAATTCTTGAAAAAAATTCATTATTCGTCAAAACATTTTTCTTAAGACACTAGTATCCTTAATATATCTTATTCATAAAACCAATTAAAAGCTTTTCTCATAGAATAGTGTTATAGTTTTATTTCATTTTATGATTCAGAGCAGATTTTCAGTAACTGGTGTTTCAGTTTTGCAAAAAAAAAAAAAAAATAAAAATTATTTAAATTCTCCAAGGAGTTCTGCTTTTAACTAATATAAACATTAAGAGGGTCAAAATTTAATTTATCAGAATTTCTTAAAATTAAATAAATGAGTGATAACAGATGTTAAAAAAAAAAATTTAACAAGATTTTCTTAAAAAAAAAAAAATCTAAAATAATTTAATTCGTTTATCAATAAGTCCTGAAAGTTGCATTAAAATCTGATAATTATTTGATTTTTGTAAGAATTTTCAAACCAGTGTGTTTTTTCACTGAAAAACAGATGGTGAAATTTCCTATACTAATTTTTGGTTATCCTGCTGACACACGAAAAACAAGATTTTTAACCAAAATTTTGAATGTGCAAAAAAGGATTAAAAAAATATAAATAATCAAAAAATGCTTTGGTCTTTCCTTTTCCTCCTCCTCCTCCTCCTCCTCCTCATAATAATAATAATAATAACAACAACAACAAAGATTTTGATGATAAAACTTTGTTTTTATTAAGTTTTGGACATTTTTTGATTATGTAAGCTTGTTTTTAAGTGAAATTTTGTTTTTTATCAAGTTTTGGACCTTTTTTCATTATGGTATGCTCTTTATTCAGCGAATTTGTGGCAGTACATAGGCTTATTATATTGACATTTAACATTGCAATATTATGGAGTTAGGCTAGATACAGGTAGATAAGTACAGGCATTTGGGATATATACAGGGTGGGTGGAAAGAAAGTCCATATTTAAAATTGTATTAACTTTATTAATAATTGGTCGATTTTCATAAAACAGGTTTAATTTTGAACAGTATAATAGTAGAAATGCATGAGTGTTAAAATTCTACCTTTTGCAGATTTTCTTCCAATCTAGATTTTGAAGGATCACTGTTTCTGTGGTTATCTATCACATATCCTGTACTCATCAGCTTGGAATGACAATTTCTGATGGTTTTCGTATCTACTGAAACACTACGTCCATGAACATTGTGCCACCATCTTTGCACTTGTATCAAGGACTGCCACATTTCGTAACAGGATGCTAAATATGCACAATCATGCAGTGTCATTGTGCCATTCTAAGCTACACTTTTCACTTTGATGTCTTGCGTATGACAATAAACTACATCCAACAGCAAGGCCTCTGATCAGGAGGTTTTGAGGAGCATGGAACCACCTCTTAATTGCTGGTGTTCCCAGGTCCACCCTAATCCAGGGTGGTAGCACCAGTTGGGGTCCCAGCTATGGGTAAATAGTTAACCCTGAAACTGGGGTAAAAACATATGAAAGTGTAAAAATAAATACCAGAAATACTTTGGGAAAAAAAATTATTACCAGCTATACATTTTTGAGGAAAAAAATATTACAGGCAATGCTCTTTTGAAAAAAAAATTACCAGCAACACATTTTTGAAGGAAAATATTACCAGAAATAGATTTGACAAAACAAAATATTACCAGCAATAAAAATTTGGCAGGATTAAATAACCCATTGAGGTTTATATGCTGTAGAACAAAACAAAACAAACTTTTCACTTTGAAATAAAAACAGAAATTAGTAATGAAATTCTTCTACTTTAGGGAACACAATATATTTTGTTTCCTGCAAATGTGATATTAACAAAAGTTATAAGTAATTTTCAATTGGGACTTTCTTTCTACCCACTCTGTATTAGCTTATCAGATACTTCATTTTTGCATAGAAGACTCACAAAGATACTTTATCTGCTAATTTTTTGGTAGATTTTTGGGAAGATGGGGGTGGTCATATATGCCATTAAATATGTTAAATACAGTTTTGAAATTATTTTGTTTTCCAGTATTTGTTAAAATTGGAATTTAACATCCAAAGCACTGAATTCTATTATTGCTTTAAGTTGAGAATATTTTCAATATGAAAGGTATAAAAAAAAAATAATTTAATTTGTTGGAATGGATTCTTTTTGATAGTACTGATAAGTACTGTCTTATTTAAGGTTTTATTTTCTTCAAAGGGAAGAATTGGTGAATTGTCTTCCCTCCCAATTATGTATCAATCAAAAGATTTAAAAAAAATTTAGTGGCTGGAATTTAGTTGTCAGATAGAGCATCAGCAATGATTAAAAAAAAAATAACTTAAAAAAATATTAAGAATATTAAGAGTATAATATAATCTGCCTGTAAAATGCAATGTTTATCTATCAGTATATATTGTAACACTGTTTATAGCACACAGACACTATACCTTGATCCTAAGTCTGATTTATATCTAAATAAACATAATTTTTTATGGGTAATTGTT